>DWPT01008622.1:0-10099 GCA_018251895.1 Agathymus mariae mariae
GGGGCGAGGGGGGGCGTCTTCATAGTGAATGGGCGCGAGATGTCGTGGCCGGCCGCGATGCGCGTATGGAGATGCCTCCATTGATAGCCGTGACCTCATCCTTATCAACTGTCGATGTTGCTCCGATTTCATAACACCTTTACACTATTATTCGTATCGTCGAACGAAAGTCTATTCACCAACATTGAGATGTTACTGGTTTGTTTAGTTCCATCACGTTTCACTGGCTGCGTGTGATTTCCATTTCGATACCATACTTAAACAATCACTAAGGCAGACAGTTGAGATATTTCAATATATACATCTGCTTCGTTACTAGATAATTCGTCGTCCAGTGATCGATCCCGGGTTCTATTGCCGGTTAAATTACGATTATGTGACAGACGAATGTTTTTTCCCAAATGTTCGACGTTCATGACAGGTAAATATGGTCCATGTCACCTGCAATACAAGAAGTTCTATCTGCGAGAATTTTTATCTATGTTTGATCGTTCTGTCCATGTCACTTGTTACATAGGAGATCTTAGTGGGGGTGAGTGTCTCTTCGTTTACGGTGTTATACTTTTTTATGACAAATCAAAACATCAAAGTATGTTGATTGAAAGCCACCTACGTAACATTTCTCGCGGAACTCTTCGACTGAATATTATCTTTAGTTAGCAAGATCGAACAAGCTGCTGACAGATTAATTTGCCGATAAACCGATGTAAAAACCCGTAACACTCGATCTGTTACGGCAAAAAATAATTGCTCCTTGCACGGCACCAAACTCGGAAAGCGGAGACATTAAGCGTATGCGGGGCGCATGACAAGTGCAACCTTGACATTGGCCGTCGCCCTAATGTCGCATCGATTGCCGGAATGCGAATTGAACCATCTCAAATAATAATAGTGTCGATGTCGGTGCGATGAATGAGCACATTAGCGAGCGGCGCGGTCGGTGCGGCCGGCGCGGCGGCGGCACGGAGTCATTACGTTCCCCCATTAATCACTGCAACAATCGGCCGATATCTCGCTATTTACAAACGCGGGAGCACGTGTTGCTCGTACTACGCAGAGTGTATTGACCCATTTAGATAGCTCGACCTTCGCGCGGCCATTGTGAGCGAAAAACATAAAAATAAGTTTTATTGCGGCGTCGTTATGCGTATCGCACGGAGCCCGCGCCGCGCACGCCCGTCACGCCGCGCTCCCGACAGCTGATCGCTACGTGACATTTTTATTTTATTCACTCTCTTCCGGGGATTCTCCGCGATACGTGCCAGTGACGTCATTATCGCCGCCTGCGATGCCGGCCCCCTGATTTATTATCTCAAAACCGCCCGCACCGATTCCATTCCGCGGACCCGCGTGATTTATGCACTGAGCATGCAGCTTGACAATGTCACTTAAAAACGTCTCGAACCTGTTTCTCGTGGCGCTAATTTATTGCACACGTGAATGCGTATTCCATAGAGCGATCGGCCTCAAATCAAATATTGTATTTAATCAATGTATCTTAACAATCATCTTCAATCATTGCACTGTCGTAAGTGTACAGACTATTAATCGCCGCTTACTTAGCTCAGATTGTATTTGTAGTTAAACACAACTAAGAATGTTTCAAACAAACCTTCAGCGTCGCACGTCGCCAAATCTATAACGTTTAGAACATGTCAATATCAATAGAACATGTCTGCGAAGGGACAATTACGATTTGAACGCTGATCACACTCCCTCGTTAAAATCTTTCACACCCATAACTCCGATAGAGCGCTAAACCTCAACGAGACCACAGACGTCTTGGCTTTGGGGCGTGTTGCGGTAAAACTTCGTAGACGTTCCGCTAGTGTGAGGAACTAACTGCCTTCGGCTGGGTAGCACCGATGCCATCAATCTAACTCACCACCTTTCCATGCTACGTCTTATTTTAGAAAATATTCGATCATCTTTTTTCAAGCTTAATATAACTAAAGTGCGATTTCATGAATCAAATCATACCCAGTTCTGCTTAATTGTCACATATCTTCCTTCTTAAAGATTATTGTTATACGAAAAAGGTTAAAAATAATTCCATGATATAAGTTGAACGGATATCGCCTTAAATAATTTTGAAATTACAATCTATGATATCGGCTGGTTACCATAGTTAACACGTAGTCTCTGTGAACTTTGGTAACGAAACCCTCATCCTATAACGGATAATACCAGCCGGACAAGGAGTAGACAGGACGCGTGATGGAAAATGGCCACGGTCGCTCATACACAAGCAGCACCAGGGATTAAAGATGCTTTGCTAACAGGCAAGAAGCGGTTAACCTATCCAACTACCTCTAGAATCCTCTCGTCTCTATCTACTTACTCTCCAGTAATACAACCAAAGTTCTGGCGGTTGAATTTTAGATAAAAAATGCAGTGGAATGTAAGAGTCATAGAAAATAACATTTGTAATGTTTTATGACATTAATAAACTCCAAACTATTTTTCATCTAAATCTAATTAACGTTACCAATACACTAGGAGCGCGATACTCATACAGAACAACTATTCGTGTTCTGGCTAGTATGTATATTTGGTTTAGTTAAGGTTAGTTAAAGTTGACGCAAAGTGCAGTTATCACTCACACCAAGCGGATTATGGTCAACCTTGCCCAAGTATCTAGTAATAAATATGTAGGATAACATTGTTTACATTGCCTGCCTGCCCAGTTACAGGTTACCGGGTTCGATTCTTGGCCAGGGTAGACATTTATGTGTGTACACCTTCATGTCTTTATAATTATTACAAAAGTCGCGTCTTTGATGTTGCATATGTGCGCGTAAATACAATGGGTAGGGTTGATATAAAAAAACAGAAATTATATACAAAACACTAAGAGTCGATATGCTGTAACAGGGTTATAATAATTATGGAACAAGTAATTTCTCAACAAGAATTCCACATGGTTGTGACCGAATGTGATGTGTGAATGGTAAGGAAATGGTCGGATTCAATTTCTTAAGGAGTTATTCTACTTCACGTCACTCATATGTCACTGTTTAAAAGCTTATAAATCAACATAAAAATTAGAAGATCTTTCATGAAAATCGATTTGAGTACCCTCTCGTGCAACGTCACATCATACACTCCGAAGGCGTAGTAAAATGTAGTTTTTATTGATTTGGTGAATGGAAATTATTAATATAATATTCAGGCAGGTCAAGCTTAGCAAGCAACTATCCTTGTTGTGCCGAGGAAGATAGGTACGGACGCAAGCGGCGCCAACAAATTCCTGCCAGGCGGCGGCGCTCGGGGAAGCGCGCGTTATCTCGTGATCGACAAAAACCATAATTTTCCCTTTCATTGCATCGCAAGACGTTCATCATAAACGCATAACGTCTCGCACGCGCCCGCATTGTAAACAATGCGTTTCGGGAAATCCCTCTCTTTTTATGCGGGAACACATTCCTGAGGGATTCCTTTTGTTTGCTCTGTGGCGTCCACCTCATTTTTTCTTTGTTCGTCACCTCAGATGTATTTGCCTACGGGCGCTGTTGCGTAACGGTATACGCGCGTCGCTTAACGCTTCACAGAAACTTTCGAGTGCCTCAATATGAACTCTTATTTACGCTTGAGTTTCATTAATGAAGTGGTGAAACATTGAGCAGTCGAAAACAATACTGCGGTCCGTTCTCGGCAGTTTATAACCGCAACCATTAGCTAAGTGGTTATTTTAACAAGCGTAGCTCACTAACAACTAACAAATCAAAGTCCGACTCACTGACTACGGGCCCTACCGAATCGAGCGCATTCCTGTCTCAAACAATATGATATTTTTAACGCATACGTAGCATAGTACAATAAAAAGCTCACAGCAGTCGAAGCTGGCCACCAAACAGGATGTGGGACTGGTTGCACGCACACATAGACGTACACGCTTGTATACACGCACACACGGGCGCGCGGCCTCGCTCGCTCACGGAAATGTGCGTGCCGACCGCGCGAATAACCAACGCGCCCGAATTTGCTCACCTTAATACTGGTTGGTTTTTCATTATAAATTGCGTATTTTAGAACCAATTTTTGAGTAAACAATATTTTTTAAGATGAAAACATTTTGGTTATAATTTGTGTTTTATTATGTAGTATAAATGTAAAGCTAGTTTACTAATATCGAGAATGAAATTAACAACTTACTGGCCATAGTTATTTCAGTAGCATTAAAAAAAAAAGAGTAATTAAATGTTATATAATATTTGACAATAGCCGCGTCACGTTCATCAAAGTAACCGAACTACCATCGCCTTTCCCTATTTGTATAGTCTCTTACGGTGATACTTCAACCGGTGGCTGGATGGCAAGGTGATATCTAATCTGGTGCCCGCACCCTGTGAACAAGTCATTAAACAGGTTCGAAATCCTTTGATCGAATGAATGAAATTACCGGCCGATCGCGTGCCCTATTGTGCTAAAGGAACATTAAATAGTTAATCGGTCGTTCGATCCACTCCGATTCGATGTTAAGGATTAACGACACCTCATGCCGCTACGGAAATTTATGAATGGGCGGCTTAAATAAAAATGTATTGCGTGGATCACTTGTAGTCAATTACGAGATGGCACTCGTCTGTATTATTAGCGACGCCATTATGTAAACATCGAAAAGTTTACGTTTCTCATCACGGTGTCATAAGCCGAGTTGTTTTTCATTATAACGTACGTATACATGCTGCTTTTTTTCTATCAAATTTTGTTAAATCCACGGCAAATGCGAACTGTACAACGTTTAATTACCGGTTTGAAACGCACGCTAATAAAGCTTTTTTTGCTCTGGTTTTTTTTGTAATTTACTTACAATTTAAAAAATCTGTTTACATTCTGCAATGTCAAAAACCATCAAAAACTTCTCCAAAACTGGACGATATGTTCTCTTATAGCCTAGCTTTATAATGCAGAACACCCCACGCTATCTACCCCGTTTTATAGTTGACTATAATACATCGAGCGTAGGTAGCTGTGGAGCTAGATACAAGCGGACGGTGCGATGTTATTATATTACGGCAGTGTGTTCGCGTAGCGACGGCACTCACACAACCGTGCGCCCGTCCCTGCTCCCCGCACGCCCCTCGCCCTGCGTCGACCCTCGCTCCACGACATGGCTTAGCGCGCTCTGAGGCAACGCCGTCCCGCCATCTATTCGCTCTCCACAATGCCATAGAAAGTCCGTTCGACTCGCCTCGCCGATCGAACTTTTCCTACCTTCTCGACTCTAACCGACACGAAATAGGTACGTCGATCATTGCAGCGTCGTCGTTACGACTAGTTGCTAGACTCTTTATAGTTGTAATTTTGAATAAGCAGTAACTTCTCGACGAAGCGAGCGGGCACGGTTATAAAATGCCGCATAGCTATCCGGCTCCAGCGATAAAATAAACGTCAGACGTTTCCAAGTTTCGAGCGACAGAACGAGCGACGCGCTGCGCATCAGAAAAAGAACTTTACGACGAGATTAGAAAGAGCGAGCGGAGCGGCAACGTCGCGCGGCCACGTTCCAAGGCACGGAGCGGCAACGCGATACGCCAACGTCATATACTAAATTTATTTTCATGAGCGCCAGCGCTGCCGAGCGCCGACGACACTACTTACACACGGCGCCGCGTTCACTCGCCGCGTGATACCGATAGAACCTCGTGGATTTGTCTATTTCTGCTTATTAGAACTGCGAGCGTGGTTATAATTTTCGCTGTAAACTCCAATAGGGTCGGCGAGTAGCGAGAGCACACAATGGCGCGGCACGTTTTCCGCGGAACGATAAAGGGGTGACGCAAACTGATTATTTGCAGCGTTGCGATGAGTCGCCGCTGACTCAACGCAGCGACTCTGTCCTGGACTTCGCAACATTATATTTGCGATTTATACTACATTCCGTTCATTTAAAAACATAAGCAATAAAAGGAGTCCGAGAGAAATCTTAATTTTAGAGGCCAGTGGTCGAGTATTATCTGAATGACTTGACCGAATGTGGTCCTATTCAGCCAACATTCATTCTAGACTTTGGTTTATACCTGTGACACAATCCGGTAGATGGCGTTATTGTCTGGTTATTAATAAAATCTATATTTAGAAGTCGAAACGATCCATAATTAAGTATATTGCACAACGTCTTCCAACTAGTAATATATAAAAATGGGTTTACATAAGCACTAAGTCCTGACATGCGCCACCTAATTGTATGGCAGGTGCAAAGGCATCTGCCGTGCGCTGGACGTTGCCTTAACCACTTTATTTTTTCACACGGCACAAACATCGCAACGATGTATACTGACGGGAAACTCTGCCCAGTTTCTATGTGCTTGCCAACCGAACTAGCGATGTATTATACGAACTACGAGGCCTTGGTAAAAGTCAACGGACCCCGTAACCTGTACGTCCGTCATTTCATTTCGAGAGAACCACTGGCCGCAGCTGCTAGCGAGGCTTGAACGGGTTAAAAATAATTCAATAAAAACGCCTAGTTAGTATCAACGTTTATAATTAAACACCTTTATTTAGACATTTCTATTAATATATCTTCCAAAGTTTACGTACAAGATGTGTAGAATGCAAATTTTAATTGACATCTGTGTATTGTCGAAGGAAAGCTTCCGAATTATATTTCAATCGATAAACATCTAATAAGAAAACCTACGTTTGACACAATTACCGCTTCAGCCGGAGTCGGTAATAATTTTAACAGCGAATAAAATTGGGTAGTCATTGTACACGTTCAAGTCTTTTGTACAGTAAATATTTTTGGGTGAAGAATACGGCACAGATGGTGGGGTCGGCAAATCCCACAGTCTTGTTTTGTAGCACGGAACGTCTACCTGGTCGGACCCCTATGGGGGTTGCTTCCCGGGCGCGCATTATGCCCCAAAAAAACCAACGAGGGTCGCGTACAAAGGCGCTTAGTTGGGTTCAGGTATCGAATGAGGGACGGCCAGGACTTTGAACAGTTTCATTGTTCTTCTTCTCTTGGTATTTATTCAACGTATTTCTGATCGTTGTCCTCAATCGAGCGATAGTTGCGGCTAATTGGCTGTTCTTTACTTTGTAAACCTTCTGATGATTGCTATTATCTATTATTATTTTTTACTGTCTAAGTTTAATGATGAAGGAGGACAATGGATGGACTTAATGCCTGATAACATTATCTAATCAGCCGTAGGTGCTTTTAAGACGATGTGATTGATTTATACGATACCACTTATTTTTTTATGTTATTTGAATTCTGTAATATTCTCAAGATTGTACATTTATGTAAACGAAATTAAAAACTTACTTTATGTAACTCTTAATATAATATATTATTTTAAGGATGGTTGATTGCTGAGTAGGTGGTAATTGGGTAGGACTGTTCATGGCGTTTCATGTAACATTTCAAATGTATACAACACAGATACTTGTCGCCTCCAATATACTTGCATACCAATGGGTACGCCTTAACAGTAGTGACATTTGAGGTTCACGCGGCGCTCGGCGCTCGGCGCGTGTAGCTTACGGTACTTTCATACTGCAGCGGTCGGGCCGGCGATAGCTCAGAGCCGCTGATGTATCTGTCTGTGTACGGAATATAGAATTCATCATTGTTGCTATATGTACATGTACGGAAAAGTAACTCCAACTCTACTGTATTATGGTATAATGTTACTTTGATTTTGTATAAACCTAGTGTATCGGCCTTGCATTGACAATGGTGTACATGCGTTCTATTTGAGACGATTGATTACTTGTCTTTAAACGTTTCATGTTGATTTAGTTTTGGACTAATTGAGTACTAATAGTTGGTATTTTGTTATTCCAGGTGTCGGGCGGCGGGTGCGGCGCCAAGCGGCGCGCCAGCTCGGGCTGCGAGGGCGGCGGAAAGGTCGCGCGCTGGGAGGACTCCATCGCGCGGTTGGAGGCGGTGGCGGCGGGCGCTGGAGGGCCCGCGGGCTGGCAGGACGACGAGCGACGCGCCTGCCGCCGGCGCTGGTGCGGGGGCTGGTGCGGCGCGCACGACACCATCCGTGCCGAAAACGGCAAGTCCTACCTCGAGCTGGGCGGAGCGGCCGCGCGTGCCTGCTGCGACGGCCGCGCCGCCGGCCGCTGCGCTTCCCGTCGTTGCTACCGCGAGCGACGACTCAAGATGATGAACCTCTGCGCCCTCAAGCTCGCTCGCTTCCGCCAGACGGCCGATCCCTCGCTGCGCCGCTCCGTGCTCGTGTGCAACACGTTGCGCGGCATCGAGCGCGAAATGGAGCGCGAAAGTGCCGAGGAGGCGCCCTTCGAGCCCGCGTGCGCCGCGGCTGGCGTTCTGCTTACCGCGCGCGACCCCGCTGCCGGTCGTGCGACGCCCTTCCCCGCGCCGCCACCGCCCGATCGCGACTCGGGCTACGGCGACGAGGAGCAGCGAACCATCGACTGGGGCTCCGTGCTCAGCCTGTCCTCCAGGTCGGCGCTCGACCCGCCCGAAGACGCGTGGCCCGACGATTGGGGCTGGAGCGAGGACAGCTTCGTTCGGCTGCTGGTGCCGACGAGTTAGTGCACGGCGCGCGGGCCCGAGTCGCCCGCGCCCCTATGAGCGCCTGTGATACGCCGGTGGCGCACGACGCCAGCTGAGGTGGGGCCGCGCGGCGCGGGGCTGCGGCCGCGTGCCGCGCGGCTTTCTAGTCGGGCGCCGCCGAGCCGCGCCGAGACGCGCCGACACGCGCCGCACCGCGCCGCGCCGAGCCGAGCCGAGCCGAGCCGAGCCAAGCGCGAGCCGAGCCGAGCGCGAGCCGAGCGACGTGAACGAGCAGTCAGTAGTTAGTATTACGTAATCACTAATGGGAAGGTGCTAGCTTCGGACGTGACGCAGGACTTTAATGCGAGCCGAGTTATTTTTGATAGTTTTATTTCTTTAAGTGAATTCCAAGCTGAAACTGAAGTGACTTAGCCGATGACGTTATTATGGTTTAGATTGAAACTCGGGTGTTTGAAATTTTTGTTGAAATTATTGTGTAATTAATTAGGTAAATGCTATATTTATTACGTTAAAAGGGAGAGATGACGATTTAAAATTATTTCTGTCTTGATATTTTCAATCTAATCTATTTAAGGCCCTACTTTGAATTATAGTGTAATTTAAATATTAAGTGTTTCGAATTGGCTTTGTGTTTGAGGGAATTCACTTTAAAATAATTATGTTCACATTATTCATATGCTGAATTTATTTATTCTCTGGGATTCGTTTTATTTATATTTATTAAATAGCCGCGAATAAAAAATTGCAGTTATCTATTTCACTGATAATATAACTGCTATATTATTATTTAATATATACATAGGAATTCGTTTTATTTTTGAATACCCAAAAAGTTATTGAACTTTGAACAAAACTTGAATAAACAGTAGATTATAATATGAGGCGTGCGCTCTTTCTGTCTTTGTTAATGGAACAGTGGGCGTAAATGTTGAAGCCCACTATATTTCTTTACTCTTCAAGATAGGGCCTTAAACTGTGAGCGTGTATTTGGATGGGATATGTATTATTGAGGGTAGTCCGGTCCGTGGCCGCATGGTCTTCACGACACACGTCATCGATATAAATCATTGAACCGTTCATCGTCATCACCTATTCGTTTATCGCGATCTCGTTGACCGCCTGCGCTGACCGGACTGTGCGATCTATCCGATCTCTGTAATATAAATATTGGATAGGCTCTGTTGGATATGTTATATGACAGATTTTAAACCATAAGCACGATAGGTGTTCTGAGGTCCAAGGATATAAATTTTCGTCTTTTTATCTCGCTTTTTGTCACCATTCCACCGCCAGTATTTTCGCTCTTATCCATTATGTCGGTTCTTGACTTGGTTTGATGTAAAAAAATAAAAAATAAACTCTATCTGTAATATCGAAACAATATTATCTGTTAATCTAAAGTTAAAATGTTACTCGGACAGATCGAACTTATTTCAAACTAGTTACGTATCCAAAAGGCAATACACCAAATGTTGGATCACGCATTGCAGCTTAAAGATGCCAATATTAATACTACAAAGGTCAATCAACGCCGAAATGGCGCGAATATAAGAGCCACAAAAATGTATTAAGGATTATCTAGCCAGTGTTATAATA
>DWPT01008623.1:0-10099 GCA_018251895.1 Agathymus mariae mariae
GTGGCGCAAGTTAGGGGAGGCCTATGTCCAGCAGTGGACCTCCAAAGGCTGATGGATGGATGGATGGATGGATTATATATTCATTATGTAATGTATTTTTTTTTATTGTACTCATAGAAAATTTCTTGAACTAATTAAAACATGATTAATGATTCAAAATGATTAATTATCTATACATAGATTAAAATTATAGTTGTCCGACTTCTGTATTTGAAAGATATGAGAAAAATTATTATTAGCGGTCTTTATTATCGCAATAGAATCCAAAACGGCTAAACCGATTTCATTATGATTTTCACTAATGTAATGCAGTTTGCATCATTAAATATATAACATTCGTTTCGTTACAATCCGTCCATAAATAAAAACGTTACAAATTAATATATTTCTTACTCAATGAACGTGAAAACCCCATGCCTGAAACGACGCATTTCATATTTCTAAACATAAAGGGCTGTTTTTCTGAACCGTAGCGAGGGCGGCTTCCTAGTTGTTACGTTAATGTAACTCTTATCTATAAGCCTTCTGTAAATGACTACACAAGCGAAGCCTTTTCGTAACAAATTCACTGGAACGTGGTGAGATATCGTAGATGAAACATAAAACGGACACGAACCATCGGTTCATCCACGCCACCATCCTTCAGAGACCGTTTGTAAGTTAGCTCTCTATACAGTTCGTTCACTGACGGAGCGAGGCTTCACTTTACGCAAAAAGAACACATTTCTATAGATATAACTTATTCGTGCGACTCTAATCGCCAGCGGAGATAACAACACCAGCACAGAGTACTCGCGGAATATCTCATTTACATTAAATACTACGAGAGGGACAAAATTCATAATCAAAATTTCCAAATTTGTAACTCGAGCGTATTGAATTAAAGATCTCATCACGTCCAGGACGGCACAACAACAGATAACATTAAATATGCGTACCGCCGCGTGCTGTCTGCTTGATATTCAGGTCGGTCAGTTTTTATAAAATTACTTTTAGTTAATCTACATCGAGTGACCTAATTGTTAGTTCATTGTTGAATACATTTCATCTAACGCAAAGAATTTTAACAATTTGTGGGTACAATCAGATCAAGGCATCGAAATTCTGTTCAATTAACCAATCGTGATATAAAAAGGCAGTAGTTGTCGTATCCTATAGGTCTGAACGTCCGCTTAAATTTGTATCCTGCGCGCACCGCAAACTTTTGATAATATGTGCGTGTTACATTTTAATCATCACACGCTTTGGTAAAGGATTCGCCGTAATTTACTCTGTCGTGAGCCGAGCCCAATAATGGGACAATTAGAATTAGAATTAAGCACGGCTCCTTGCTAGGCTAGTTAGCACACCTGATAACTGTAACGTTAATCAAATTACAATTGATATGTTAATTTTATAGCACTTGTCAATGAAGCTTTAAACAGGGCGCGCTTTCTTAGTTTTCAGATGCATCTGTAGATTGTAATAAATGCTCACGGGTTGCAGTGGGCATTTAAAAATAGAATTATGGTTTGGGGCTAAAGGAACATTCATCCTCAACTCTAATCGTAGTGCATCCGGCTGAAAAATGGAAGCAGTTATGAACCCTGGTCTTTCGGTTTAGTCACTTCTGGGCTCAGTATCACGCAGCTTAATCCCTACAGTATACGTCCTTTGTTGTAGGGCTCTTCACCTACGTATTGGAAAAAGTCGCTTCATGATAGAATCAGCAGATACGATATAGTGTCGTCCAAGGCAAAGCTGAAAAAATATTAATATGCCTACCTCCCATGAAACCCATCGATAATTAACAATTCTACATACCTATAGTTAATTAATTTTAAAGAAAACGTTTAAAAATTACCCTCGAGTAAAATTCGCATAATAACCACCGTAAATTCGATCACATTCCACAATACATCCTTTAATAAAACCTGATCAAACGTAATAATTTATATATCGAATACCGTCGCCTTAACAGGAACGACCACGTTGGCTTTTAAAGTTTCGTAGCGAAACTTCTATCTTGATATATGAGGCAAACACGGTCACAGCGGACAAAACGCTGTGATAAATCTACCGACTCTCGCCCGACGCACGTTGCCGGTCGGCCGGAGCAAAGTCGAACGGCTGCTTCGGTCGGCGCTAGCTAATACTACTTCAGGAACAATCCCAACGCCGTAATGATTTATACGTTTCTGATTTCTACAATATAAATATATAGTGGTTATATTGAACTAACCAATTGACACTCGCGGAGACAATTTGATGTAACGACACCACGTCGAATCGCCAAGTAATTAAATTTTTGTAACTTCGCTTCGTTTTGTCATTAGCCCTACTCAAGTCGGTTCTCAACTTTCACATTAATTACAAAACAATGTGATCTAGGGATTCCGGAAGTGGTCAATATCGACTCTAACGACATGAACGAAACTGATTTTGGAAGTCGACGAGGTTTAAAATCTACAACTATTAATTAAGACAAGTTCTTACTTGAAACTTTCAAGACACTGAATAAGTTGTGTCACTTGTTTTCTTTTCTTAGGCCTTCATTACCACTTCCCATCAGGTGGAATTGTTGTCAATCATTAACTTATTGTATGTAAAAAAAATGGTCTGAAGCATCAGTTCATTTCGGAAAAGGGATCTCTTGCCTAAAATAATTTATGAATCCTTGATGTGATCAATGCAAAAATAGTCCAAATAAACACAAAAATTTGAGCATGATAGCCGAACTAGTTTAGGTATTTTATTATTATGTACTTTATTGTTATGAATGAAATAAATTTATATGAAAGAGACAGTGCTGAATCCTATTTATCCTATTGAAGGCAAGCGAGCATGCATCAAATGTTTTAAATTACATATTAAAGATATGACGTGTTGTAGGTCCTTCTAAAGTTTTAAATCATGCGTTTACGTCTAAGGGCAAGTTTGCCGAAGCGCGCACATTATTTGTCATGTTTATTGGATTAAAAAACCACAATTTCAAATGCGATTTCTTTAAGATAACACAAGTGACCTCATTAAAATCGTTAATTACAGACTAAATCGAAAGCAGCTCTAAACTCTTACAACATTAGCTCATCAAATATTCACTGTAAAACATTAAAAAATACTGTCGCACGTTGTATATGAGAAATTTGAAACTGAAAAGTCCATACCGATGGTCACTTACTGCAGCCAAGTGTTAACAATCAATCTCCCGAATCCATATCTATAAATGGACCTCCAACAGTTTTAAACATACCTATCTAAAATTAGTTACAGATGATTTTTTATTAACAATATATGTACCTAATACTTGAACGCGTTCAACCGTCTCGATTGTGTGAAGAGATCCACGCTCTGCATAAAGCTACTAATGGATTGTAGCTAAAAAACCATTCGTGCATGTAAAACAAGTGTTACTATCGCAAGGTTAAATCGCATGATAAGCCATGCCGCAAGACTTGTATCAGATGTCATGGTCACATCGCGTATAGAATATAGATGTATACCAGTAACATTGTTTTATGAAGCACGACATCATTTGGAGTGATTTAGACCTATTTTCATGATAGCATGCGGTCCATAATATTAATTACTAATATACTGTATTGTACCTTAATGATATAAAGCACTATAGACAAATGGCGAGCGCTCAAGATACGACGCGATCAGATGACCACTAAAATGTACGTATGGCACTCTTATTAGCATGCTCCGTATCACTATTTTTATAAACTATCGTAAATTTTCAACTCTGTATAACACGGCTTAAGCACATAAAACACCAAACATATCAACAATATACATCACTGATCATATATATACGTTACATTATTGATAATCCATATCTTCACGATTTATAGTTTAAAAAGATGAGACGCAAATATAGAAAAAAATTACAGCAATCGCAGCGACGCAATTCTTTCTTACGAGAAAAATTATCTGACTTACTCCACAACAACTAAAACTTAATACTTAGGTATATATATTTAATTATGCAAATTAATTCATACCACGTCGAGATCAGCTGTTCAAGCTGACATCAGCTGACAGAAATTAAATATTTTTTCTTTTGAACCCGAAACAATTTTCAAAATCTAAAAAATACCCTAATAGCCAAAGGACATTGAATAAGGAGGTACTTCTCGTGACACCGTGTCGTAAAACCGCACCCAAAGTTTATTGACGAAAATCATTGAACATATATTTTTTGTTCTTGTTTCGCTCGATACTAAATTTGCCTATCATAGCGTGTGATGAATGCAATAGTATTCTTTATTGAAAGTTAACAAAACGTTCATGTGTCATCAAATTATCATTATGTCTAACGGGCATCTGTCTAAACTTCAAAAAGATCGTGGGCATCTGCAGTAAACAGCAAAGAGAAATACAGCCGCATTAGGTGATGGTCAAAGACCTATTGTTAGATCTGAGTACCAAGATGTACGAGTAACGAAATTATACAAAGTTGCTGGAAGCAACCAGATTTACGACAGATTGTGATTGCTACTAATCATGATTGTGATCTCATTCCAGGCAAACTGTACAAAGTATCGACAATCATAACCTTGATTCTTACTTCGCTGTTATTCTATAATGGAAACGCTGAAAGCCCGAGATCTTCTATAGGTCTAATTTATAGATGGGCCATCGACTGTAAATACATAATTGGTTAAGCGCTTTCGTGCTTCGATCTTAATATTAAGTCCGGTAATCATAGGTTACCCACCGACTAACCCACACCGGTGTACAGCGTGTGCTAAATTTACGAGGAGATTGGTGCCCTACAATACACAGTTAACTCTAATCCATTATACTGAGTATTCAATCAGTAAGGGCATTCGCCTTTACCTAACACTAAAACACAAATTAAAACTGATGGAAATTAAGTCTTTTTTTACCAACAAACACAGTTTTTCTGGAACGACATATATCGTCCTTTAGTATAAGTTTATCTGTTTCTTAAGTATGTATAGCATAAGGAATAAATAACTGGTGATCGCCGTGTTCACGAGTCTGGTGTCCAAGTTAAAATGATACACGTATGAAGCCACAGTTCTAAAGGTGCGTGAGCAGAAAATATCGATCTTCTCGCCCAGCGCTAACCGGTGGCGGCTTGCTTCGAAGTAACCTCTTTGCCCCACATTCCGTGGCGACTGATACAGAAAGAAATTCACTTAGCACAAGTTTATTTCTTATTGCCGTTACACTGCACATTGTTAGCGTCAAGTAACCTTTTGAAATAATAGTTGATTGTAGTTTCAACCGCATTTCGGGATTATAACGATCAAAGCGTGAGTCGTAAACGAAAGAAGTAATAAAAGATTATTAAATCATACATCGCTCTGATACAAGATTGTTCATGACCCAATAAATATGATTAAGTATATAAAGCCGCCAACAGAATATTTAAGCTATTCAGAGGTTAATTCGCATTTGTTTTAATACAATTCTATAATTTAAAAAAAATGGGTATCAGAAATGAGACCAAAAGAACCACCGCACACGTTGAGATTAAACTAGGTAGTACAGTGCCCAGGGACCACCAACAGGCGGACTCGTGCGTTGTTCAATAGAACAGGGAAGTTTGGCTTAAGTATTGATGGCGTTGTTGACACCTTAAATTCTACCATTCTACTTCTGTTATACTAAATAATTTTATTAATTACTAATATAATTAACCTGAATACGTGTTTCATGTAATTATATTCTATAACTGAAATATGCAATATTCATACAATTGATTTTGATCCTACTATGTTACGCTCAAATATGACCAATATTTAAACCAAGTTATAGAAGAATAGATAGATAGAATTGTTATTGTTGCATCCGTCGTTACGGACATTGTCGTTACTAAACAATTTAAAAAGCTAGCAGCTTAAGTAAATGGCCGCTCATATTTTTTACAAACAACAGAAGACGGGCCTGGAACGACCATTAATCACTTTAAGTGTATGACATTAAAATGTAAATTTCTTCATAATCTGATTCTATCTCGTATAGAACGAGCAGTGGAAACATTCGTCGGATTCCCAAGAACTTCACGACTACGCATTAACGTATACATTACATCCAGTGGAACGAGCTTCGAGCCCGCAGTGCTGAGCAGGCCCTTTGTACTGAACGCGCCATGTCGACGCCGAAACCCAACACCCTCGGTAACTGGACGCCGACGGCCGGGCGCTAGAGCCGGAATTGATCAGGGAAACCGGTTGCATGTCACGTATTATACGGCTAGGACAATTCCTACCGATGCGCCAAGAAACTTGTACTGGAAGTAATTGCAGTTTCGAATGGACTCGGAGGTACTCCCTGACATTCTACATACCTTAAAGTGTGTATTTTATATATGTAAAGTCTGTTAAATATGTTCTGTATATATTATTTATTTACATATACGAATATCTACATAGAAGGTATAATTTAGTTATAAATGTTGGATACTGTGAATTAAATAATTTATTCAAACTCATTAACGAAAACAGAAGTTAATGCATGAATTTAAAACTACCGAAGTTTTTATAATAAAATAACTAATAAAATGAATAAAAATACAAATGGTTTTATATCTTTGAAATGTGTCCACCTAGACTAGAGTGCGTACACGTGTTAATCTTACTTTCATATATTTTTAATATGGCGTTTTAATTAGAAAATCTGTACTTGAGATCGATTTGTAAGCGACATTGTCATTAAAATTTTGAATGCCTAAACTCTACAGACATAAATAAAAACTAAAATACGATTAGACATCTAATCATCATGACAGTTTTAGTAACCCCATGTAACCCAAATATATCAAGAATGACAAAATATACTACGATGAACGTCAAATCATCTCCTCATAACCCATACTACCCTAAAATAACTCGCCATTAAAAAATTCAAAAACATTTTGATCATTTTTTAACGCGCCTTGACAAGTATAACTAAAAATAAGGAAACGTAAAAAAAGTCAATTCCTACTTAGGTCAACAAAGAAAAATTCTATTTTAGTTACCATTTATTAAATAATTACAATTAATATAAATATTTATATCGTGCTAAATATTTTATAAAAGATAATTTTTTCTCCCATATAAAACTAAAATCAATTTATTGAATTTAATAAATGAATTAATATTTAAAAAAACCGTGTTAACATCAAGTTTCATCCAATAGAAGTTTAAAAAAATGTATTATAACTTCAGTGAATGAATAAAAAGTATTTTGCTAACAATTGAAAATTAGAACAAGATATAAAAATATTATAAAGGCAGAGTTTATACTCTCTCTATTAGTTTACACTAATAGTAGGGATTTAAAAAATACATATATTTTTTCGAAGGTTAACAATTTTTTTTTTTTAATGCCTTAGATATGCAAACGAGCCGACGGGTCACCCGATGGCAAGTGTTCACCGCCGCCCATGGATATTAGCAACACCCGGGGCATCACCAAAGCGTTGCCGGCCTAGAAGGAAGCGATAGACTCGCTTCTTGAAGGACCCCATTTGTTAACGCTTCGTTAATATTTTCTAAGACAAACCATTACAATTGACTATGATAAACTATGATAATATCTTCTCGCTTTACAATTTACAATTATCTCCAACAGCATCTATCTCCATCGGTCCACCCTAAACAGAAGCAGATAGAACGCGTGATTTTCACACTGATGTCGAATATTGAGTGCCGTCGGTAACACTGACGTGTCTAGGACTCGGTCGATGTAATTACAGCAGGCGCGGGCACGAGCGCGAGCGACGCCCACTTGAAGGTGGAAACAATAATTAATATAACACCTGCTTAGTGATTAAATTATCCCGTGGCAAGTGTTTAATAAAACTAAAGTCGAATGAAGTAACATTACCTTTTTCACTGTAATAAAGTTTGTTTTCCCTTTTATTACTTTAATTGGTTAGACGAAAATGCTTTAGGATCGCCAACACCTTGCACAATGCCAGATAGGAATTAATATAAAATAATAAGTAAATCTAACACGAATTAACAAACCGGTTTGTTTATAGCACCACTCACAACTGGTATAATAATTGTCCAATTTTTAAACAATTAACTTTGATATCTATCGATCACTCGTACTCTATATATGATAGAGTTTAGCACAGCTAATTAGCAGGGATTCATTAATTTTATTAAATCAATCACGCCGACTAAGTTTCAATACCTATAAAGTTTTTGATGAAAAAACAAATAAAGTAGCTCTACATTTATTAACTTCAATCGAAGATCATGTCTAGATTATGTATCTCTACATTACTCTTTTAATTTAAATCCCTGTCAGTGATTCACTTGTTTCTCACTGAAAAACTTTTTAGTGTTATCTTTTGTATGTCAACAAAGACTGAGTGAAAAGAAATATAAGTAAAAATCAGACATCTCAAATAATTTCAAATCGTTTCATAACTACGTAATTCGCGATTACAAGTTAAGAAAATAAACAAACAATATAATTTTTCTGCTTCACTCCCTTCCCCATGTATTCTGTCGACATGCATTTGCTATTGTCAGTGTTTTTAAACCTAGCACGCTCCGTATCAATATATAGCAACAAGAAAACTGAAAGAGATTCAAAGATTAAAACCACGTTCAGCGTACAATTTAAACAATAATATAGAGTCACCCACGCCGCCGCGCAGTAGCCGACAGTGGTCTGCCAACTGAGTCCCGAGTTCGAATTATAACCGCTTTAGAAATTTACGTGACGGATGAATGTACGTTCTGTTAATGGAAACTTGTAATACGATATACATTTATATTAACATCGACCTAAAAACAGACAAAATATAACGTTACTAATAAACGACATTTGAAACTACGGAAAAGTTCAATGAACACTTCTGAGCTTCAGAGGAAACTTGAAGTCCCAGGCGTTATTATAGGATATTAAGTTACTCTTGCCAGCCTTCGAGTGGTCTAAAAACTTTCCTATTTGGGAGGTTAGCTGACCCGATCCGATCATTACTCCGATCGATTACTAACTAATTCGCACTGAAGTTCATCTAAAATGTAAGTGAAACACATAAATGTTATCAATTAATTAACACATTATTACACACGCTCCTCCTTATAGGGTATTTTAACATAACGTTAAAACAATTTTAACCTTAGCATACTGTCTTCAAATCCAAAATCCACAAGTAGGTATTTCTTGTTATGTCTCTACTTACAATGTATCTTGTGATATAAGCACAATGTCACCGTCGACGCAAACTCACCTGAAACAAAAGGAGAGGACCATTAGTATTCGTGCGCGGACTGCATAATGTCGTCACTCGGCCGGCATTACATTAACGCTGGGCTTAATGAATACGTCGAAAATCGTGTACGCGGCCATGGCCACGAGTCGAAGATCGACAGCTCAGTGAATCTATCAGCAAAGGTTACCCGTACGTCTAAGTTCTTTAATTCCATAATGTATTCATAATTCGACAGTTTATTTATTACCCTGGCAATCAATCATTATTGTCTTAAAGTCTCACAGTCTCGAAGCGGCTGACATTGATTCAATATTTTTTTCTAAAAAGTGTAAAATATAGATAAATAAAGACATAGGTAGGACCTCAATACATTTTCAGTGTATGTTCTGGGTAGGGTGGCTATGTTTCCACGTGTAAACGAACGAGGCAGGGTACGTCCGGAACGCCTAATTGAGCTGCTCACGAGCGCCGCGACGCGCTTTCCGCCCGTGATTGCTTTCGAGCCATGTTCCAACTGGATTAACGTCACATTTCTTACGCGACACAGAATCTATTTTATATTCACATGTCACGTTCTAATCCAACCGGTCATAACGTGAAAATTTCTTGTAACTGTTCGTTCACAATGTTCAAAATGTTCAGATATTGGCGACAACCGACAACCGAGCTGACGGACCACCTGATGGCGAGTGGTCAACGCCCCCCATGGACGTTCGTAACACTATCGACACAGTTATATTTTTAATAGTTGTTGTTAACATATTCACTTATAAAGACTTCGGAGGATGTTCTCAATATTCTAAAGATATTTATTTATGCACTTACTCCATACATATGATAAAATTGTAACTGATCGCTTTCTGTTCATGAAGGATATATGAGAAAAAATATTATTAGGGGCCTTTATTAACGCAATAGTTATTA
>DWPT01008624.1:0-10099 GCA_018251895.1 Agathymus mariae mariae
AACCGAAACCGGTTAAAAATTATTCATATATCCGTATCCTTATCCGGATCTGAAATTTCATATCCATAACATCCCTAGTTTGAATTGTCGAGAGTCAGTTTTGAAACATTGCTATACAACGTGGTAATTCAGTCTGCATCTTGGGCACTGCACCACATAGGCCTCGCCATAGATGTTTATTTAAAGTAATAGATGAAGTATATATTAATAAATCAAAAAGGTAGGTCGAAGATAAAATGTTTGTTTGAATAATGAATGTGTGTGTGTGTGTGCTTTGTATCAAAAAGTTAAAAATGCGATTTTTGCGGTCGTTAAACTTTTTTTATCATTGGAATGAAAATAAAAAAATCACTAGTAGAAATATCAGGATACTGTATGAAATTATGAATTCATTAGTGTCATCTGTAGTTGAAGTTTCTACATATAAGAAATACATATAAGTATGTATATCACATATTCATACACACACACACACACACACACACACACACACCCATATATATATATATATATATAGGTTTTGTGTTACATATTATTTGTCTACTTATTATTTATTTACTTTATTATCATAATATATATAACACACACTTTTCAGCTTTCAAATACTATCCAAATTTTAAATTGTTTTTGAGTTTTACTAGCATGAAACCATTTCCTACACAAATCTGGTTAGGTCTGTACAATTTTTTTTTATTTTGTCGTCCTCGTAGTCATAGAGCAAGGAATTCTGGTATATCGTACGAAATCTATGCTCGGACCATTGTACGTCGATCCTATTAACGACATTATCTCGACTAACGGACTTTAGTTTGAAATATTAAACCCGACTAACTGATGATTTTATTTTTTTGTTTGTTAGATTAGGTCATATATAAGTCAATGGACTTTTAAGTAACGTTTAAATCTACATCTCAAATAACAAAATACAGGTGAATGAGCACGTATGTAAGTAGTGCAAGCCTAGAACACTAGCACGAGCGCCTCGAGTCCCAACCCTGTACCACCCCTCATTTTCAAAATTGAGCGTATTACAAATTAATTGTTACTTTCTCGGTGAAGGAAAACAACTTTGCTTCCATGGTATTTCAAATGTCGTGCGATGGATTCTGCACGGAATAATCTTTATGTATATAAGTATAAATATTACATCGATAAATAAAGCAACGTTATTCAAATGCCTGAGCCTTTTCAAAGAGAATCTCAATGTAAATGGAACGAATAGCAAAGGCAAAAGGACGCCGATCTACGTTCCCGAACTCACGTATCCCATGAAGCCTCACGTTTGAGCGCCTCTGGATCGGGACCACTTCTGCAGTACAATTCGAAAAATGAATACACGAAACGCCATGTAACGGTTGTACATTCACACACCTTCACGTGGACTTTGGTTATTATTGTGTGTGTTTTAGAGTTATATGATATCTCCTTTGTATATGTTATTGCTTCCCGCAACACAATGAATTGCATTGCGGGTTTGTGATTTTGTGAGCGTTTTAAAAACATATCATCCTTGGAGTTTTGAAAGAAATTTAATGTTGAAGAGTTAGTCATTTCTAGGTGAGTTCGGTTGTCTATACGGTTTCTTGCCTAGTTTGGGTAAATGATGATTCACTAGTTTCGTTATTTTACTGTAATATTAACCTTGTGAATGTTATGTCTTTATGAAATTCAGTTATAATTAATAGAGTTAACAAGAAAGTTTACTTAATTTAACATGTCCGTTGTGAAGTCAATACGCGTCAGTGGCAACTTCACATCAAGCGGATATTTTAATCGTTTGCAAAAAAAAAACGTTTTGCCTACTCATCGATACGAAAAGAGTTTTTCTGTGAAAGCATGTTTCGCCAAACGCATGTCGTTTGGCGAAGAAAAAAAGGCCGACGCAATTTTCCGTCGAAAGTACCGTGTTTCGGAATTTACAAAGAGAATCTCGTTGTAGGTACAACGCCGGCAGAGCGGCGGTCGGTCGCTGGTCCCGTCGTGCGATACAAAGGCTTAGCTACAGTGTTTGGACCGTGGAGAAAGAAACGGGTTGACATATCTAGCTGGATTCACGTTTGTGGTGCGCCTTCATATGCGCTTAGACAGGGCTTACTAAAAATAATTTTCTTGAAACTTAAAACTTAAAAGTTTTGCTCAATGATTGTCTGATAGAGATTACTGTTTAGGGATAAGATTTCCCTTTGTGAACTTAACAACTGTTTCTTAAATTGTAATTTACTGTGTGCGCACAATTAATAATATTTTTGTTTGTCAAATTCCTACATAGGATTTTACAACTAGGTAGAGCTCATAAATATTTCAACCTACCTTATGAATCACTTTATCAATTTTAAAAAATCACATTGAAATTTTTTAAAGCAATTTTATATAGACAAGTAGTGAATTTGTTTTACAGTATGACTAAAGCAACAACTTATACTACAAGTAGTCACTACGCAACAAATAGAAACATACCCCTTACTTATTCTCAACGCAAGCAATAAATTTACTTAGAGCTTCATAAATAATTTTTGTTTCTGACTGTTTTTGAAATCATGCGTATGGAACGCGTTTTTCAAACATTTGCTATTTTATTAACAAAAACTACAAACATATGATACAGTATGTTACTTGAATGAATGAGTGAATGAATTTATATGTTCAAGCATTTGTACATATTTGATGTTACTCTGATCGGTTTCCAATATAATTTACTGGTTACACCAGTGTACATATATTTATTATTGACAAAGCTACACTCATGTCTTAAGAATTGCTTGAACTATCAAATTTACATCATCGTTACATTCAATTGTAAATTACAAGGTCAATATTTAAATGTCAATGATAACGTATTAGTTATAAATTAAATAATAGATTTCATAATAAAAGTATCTATTAAGAGCATGAAAATATATTGGAATATATTTATGAAATATTATAACTGTTAAAATAATTTATTCAAGTAATTCGAGTAAATACACTTACTTCACTTAAATACAGGATGTATTTTGCATAAGCAAATAACCTATTCTCTCGACATATAACAAAATAACCCCACTTGAAGGTCCTGAGTGAGTATGTAAGGAGGGTTCTTCACAACACTTCACTGCGGACGGTATATTGGACATATATCCACGCTGTCCGGTCTAAACTCGAGTAGGGCTGGAATAATGATATTCTATATTCAACAACTCGATTTGAAATATCAACTCATTTGAAACTAAATCAACTCCATAGGCCGCAATGGTTAATGCATTTTAGTTCGAAAAGTTCTAGGTTGGATTCCCAGCGAAGCAAAATTCACGGTTCACGGTCCCAGTATCTTTGTATGTTGTCTGTGTGTCTCACGGTAAGGCGTTTCCTAGTGAGGGGGTTTAAAAAAAGGTTTTTGGGGAAAATTTGAGGTATCGCCTAAGCGGCTTTATCATGCTTATGGTGTACTTTGCTGAGCAGGGTATGAAATAGTTTTGTCATACTGAATAGGTCATGGAAAAGTTTGCCACTACTTCAGTTCATAATAAATTTCATCAGGCATGAAAAAAATTCAAAATAAATACAAATGCTATAATAATATTAACCGACATCTCAACGATACATTAAAAGCAGTCCAAACAAACAAAATCCATCTCATCTTTAATTCGAAGACCTAATCAAATCCATTATCCACTGTTTGTTTGATGTAAATTTGTATTTGAACAATAAAGTATTAAATGTCTCGTCCAAACAAAAACAATTCCAAAAACGATCGCCATCCATTCATTCTCTGGCACCAATTTAATGTTACTTTACAAAGAATTTAACAATAGAATTTCTTGTTCAAATAATAATAACGAACTTTGAATCTTGCTTGTTTGATTGATCTTGTTGTGAGTTAAAAATAAACTTGTGGGATTTTGTTCTCATCAATTACTTATTAACGCGAGTAATTAGCTCAGCAGTATTAACGTTGGTCGCTGGGGTTCCAGTCTTGCATGCATCTGTAGCATTTTAAACTTATGTGAGTATTAAAATGAATTATCTCCACTATGTTCTCAGTGGCGTCCGTTAACGTCCCTTGGCTAGCATGATGGGATTCACCTCTGACATTGAGACAGGAAGCTAAAGTCTGGCAATGGGATTTTTAATAACGCTGGTAATCCGCGGGTGTACAACCTGAAAGAGTACTGAAGCGTGCCCCATTCTACTCCAGTGGGGACTATTAAAGTCCAACCTGAACATTAAAATTCAGTCCTTAACCACCAATGAAATTAAACGATTGTTATGCAACCACGTCTACGAATAAAAAAACACCTTATCGTGTCCCTTGAAGTGCGCAAGCTCTCGTGATATTTTTTATTAAATATATTAAATACGCCTGGATATAACAGTACCAAAGCCAGATCTGCGAAGGTTCAAACTTACTTTTTTTATTTTTATAAATTTGCTGAGGAGGTTTTTTCGCCAATTGTTCTCCTCAAAGTTGAAACATCTTTTTGAAACGATAGTATAAACATAAACTTACTTCCATAAGTATATTTTCACAATACCTAAATGATTAAATTATTCTGAATTTGAATCTTTATGAGAATTCACCGTGTGTAAAAAAATTAAAGTTACAAAAAATATTCTTTGACAAATTGATGATACGGAACTTCCCACGCTTAATTGATACAGACTCAAGACTCTATTTTAGTTCAATGGGAGTTTAGTACAGAACTTCGCGTTATCGAAAAAGATTGCGTAAATGCCGAGTAAACAAAACAAAATGAAGTAACAATACATCACACGACAACCGATAACTGAACAAGCTGCATGTTATCAAACGCAACCATTCAATTAAAACTCATTTAACTAGAATTATACTCGACCTCTGACCGGTTAGCGATAACTTAAAAAGTAATGTTTGTTACATTGTTTTCAAATACATTACTAAGTTTGAGCGAAATTATATTGAATATTAGTATATTTATAATTTGTTTTTGTACGTACGCAAACCGGAAGACTATGCTATGTCAACGATGCAAGTGTTTGAATCGAAATATCTATAAAAATACAATAATCGTGAGCATCCGCTACAGTTGAGATGTATAATGTCCGCGATGATATAAGTTTAAAATCTGCAGATAGGCTTACAGAGACTTATATGATGTAATAGAGGCGTAATCATTGTGTCATGATCTGCTTGTCATCTGGTTCTTGAACATTGCAACGGAAAGACGTTAAAATATATCACGATTGACTCGTAAAAGAAGCGTGGTCGGTAGCCAGGCAAATCGAAATCCCAGTACTACCTGCGACTGTCAAAAGGATAGACCTAGTACTTCAACCTTGTAATTTGTTTAATAAATAACATACGATTAATTATGTATCCACATCTTCAAAACAAAACCAATTGAAATAATCTATAGGTTGGTCGGTTTGATAGTTTGAGCGTTTAAATTTCATAATCGATTTGGATTTGATCTTCACTTTTCAAAGGCCTAAGGTTAAGTGTGCATGCTTGAGTGCGCGCGTGCAAGAGTGCGTGCGTGCATCAGTGCGTGTGTGAATGCGTGTGTGCGTGTATGTTTTTTCTGTGTGGCTGTGCGCGTCTTGTGTGTGAAAAAACTCATGAATTAATTAAATGAGCAAGACACAATAACTAATTCTTGAAAACACCGATGCCTTCATAAATTTTACTTCCAGTAATATTTTATAAATGTAAATATTGGAAATCTATAATATTTTATATATACAAATATTCAAACGAGCAATCTCGCTGCAACAAGTTAAAATTCTCATCAGGGTAACTGCACCCGCTTTGGGTATAAAATGATAAAGTAAGTGCGAACGTATGTCGACCCTATTTGAACTGCGATAACAAGAGCCTATCCCAAGTATATTGTAGTTTATCAAATGTGTTCAACATAACACTCTGCGCCTGATAAGGATTTTTGTTTCTATTTTTATATGAAACGTATTTAATACTTATCAGTGTGCTTACAATACATTTATATATATTTTTTAATCATCATGATGCATTAACATAATAAAATATATAAATTTAAATTCGTTTAAATTTTCATACCTGGCGAAAATTTTTCTCTACTACTTGAGAGTGAATACTTTATACTTTCATCATTGTAACCCATAATTGTCCCACTGCTGGGGTGATTGGCAGATTTCCCACACCATTGGGAATATTATTTATACCAGTTAAACTATATATTTTGTAAATGGTATTTAAGTTGCCATTTATGTGAAATGGGATTAAAGTATTAACAAAAGAAGTTTCTAGTTTTAGTAAAGAAAAAAAAACTTTATTGGTTGGCTTTTTTATGTGACAGATAAATGTTTGTTCTCAGGTCATGGGTGTTTGTAATGTCACATTTTGTGTATGTCCACACAGATAATCGTAGTGCGGGGGTGTGAGTGTGTAAACATATATACGTTCATTATACGGTATACATTTATTTATGTTGGATTACATTAATGCACATTAATTACTATAACACTATTTTTACTTCAATATTTTATGACATATTATACAATTATGAATATAATACAATTAGAATACAATCAATACTTTTACATAGTACCAATCTACTTATGCTATATACATTTTTTATCATCACTCACATGCACTTTGACTGATGTTCTGGGAAGAGCTTCGCCCGTTTAGGAACTACGTAAAATGTGTTATTTAACCACGGTATTGAGTTTTTATAGACCACTGCTTGGTATTCAGGTAGAGAACTGTAGATAACTCTTAAATGACTACCCTATTTTAATGAGAGCGACAACGTTGAAAACTTTGGAGTAATTACTAAAACATTACTGAAACTAGTAATAGTTACTAAGGTCTATATAGTCATATATTATTAGTATTAAGATACTAGCAATGCCTCTTAAAATAAAAGGTTAATTCATATTCAGTTAAAATTATGTGAACTTAATGAATGAACTTATTATTAAAATGATTTCACTTTTTCGTTAATTAAAAAGTAAAATTTGTTAATAAAGCTGAAGTTTTTCATCGCAAAAATTTGTAATCAAACAATCCCACGCAAACGGATCACTTTCACTTTGCAACTGCGGACAAACTTGTAACTTTTGTTACAATTTAAGTCTCACGAGCTTTTCGTAGATCTTAGATAAATTTAATAACTGCCCATTATGAAGTTGGTCTCAAGACTCATTCGGGATTTTGTTCATGAGATTAATTAGGCATGTCATAAATAATTGTAGCTAGTAATTTCTTGTTTACGACAACCTCATTAATCAATGTCTTCGTACTAAGTTAACATTTAATTTTTCTTTCTTATCTCCCGGTCCTAAGACCAGTCGACTAATGGCCTATTACCGACTTAAGGCAGAAAAGACGCGTCTGAGGCTATATTTTTAATAATCACAATTTCTGAAGTTTTTATACTAATTTATGAGGAGTGTAACTTCATCTGACTTAACTTCATTATGATATTTAACGCGAGCTTATAATTGATGAACATATTAAAGTATTAACAGAAAATATTCTTGTGTAAGTAATGCATAACATACCTTCACAACTTCAATATAAATGTAATCTTAAACGGTTATTTAGCAAATATCACTGTAATAAATATACAATTAAAATATTAAAAATCATTTGTGCTAATTCTTTCGAGTTTGTGTGTATGCAAAGGAGCCAGAATCACGGGCACATATTTGAAAAAATCTTTAACCATTAGAAAGGGTAAATATTCCGGATAGACAATTATTATATACATGTACTTCTTTCTTACTATCTTCTCATTTCCTGGCCGACAACGTATCAGTGACACCTTAGATCTAGCTGATGTCCACGGGCTAAGGTGACCACTTACCATCAGATGGCTCGTTTATCAGCACTTGACATAAAAAAGTATATAAATATGTACAATAATACAATAAAAACAAAATGTCCTGCTCTATATTGCAGATAGAGACTCTAGTTTAAGAAGATTATACAAAAAATTACTTAAAGTCACACATCTTCCCATGGGACAAGCTCATGACCTTGACTGGTCCGTTACAGGTACTTTTTGTATGGTATTTAAGATATAGCTGGAACTCACCGTTTCAAATATTCATTGATTAATAAAAAAATTAAAACCTGTCAAGTGTTGTTAAGCCTTATAACCGTATAATTTCTGTCGTTTGGAAGTAATCGATGAAGTTAACTATCTTAAGTTCGATTAAAGTTACATACTCGTAGACAGCGATAAAAACTAAGTGTTACTTGTTGAAGGGTTTTGAATATTATTTGACTCTGAAAATGTATCAGTGAGATTCACAATTCACTGCCAAAGTCATACAGCAGCAACGCAGCGTAGTGTCGCGTGATAACCTAAGCCGATAACAACCGTAATAACCGTTTGGCTATGCTGGAGCAACATATTCGACATAAGATCGTAAGGATTCAATTTACCGGTGGCAGAGGAGTTTATTTGTTTAGTTTAGGCTTTTATAAGTCAGTACATTGAACATCTTAGACATCAACGTGACTTATCATCAAATCGGATTGTTGTTAGTTATCTTATTATACGTAAAAAAAAAAACATTTTAAATACATTCATGGTTTAGACGTTTATTATTTTAACAAGTTTATTAATCAATTGTTTACTCGTTTCAGGTACCTAATGACCGACAATGAAATATGAAACACTTTATCGTCACCGTCACAAACCCGTGCGACCTCTGAGGTAGGGTTGCCTCTGGTAATGGAAGGATTAAAGGACGTAGCTGTAATATACTTGTCTGGATTGACAACTTGCACATACGTCGAGAATGTATTAGACGACTCTTATGAATTTTCGTTTTTCACAATGTTTACTGCATCGAAGGAAGTGATAGTTAATTTTTAATACACACATATTTTTTTTTTGTGCCTGCAGAATTCAAACCTGGACCCCTAAGGGATATCGATGTTCAAACCGCTTGCCTGTCACTTCTCTGGTTTTGCTCCTTTCGTACGTCTGTGTGAATTGAACAAGATAATTAAATTTAAGATGTCTAAACCAGAGATGGTACGGAGCTCCGTAACCGGTTAAAAATATGTCTGAAAGTGTAAATGAAACCGAAAAGAAGTCACGAGTGATTACGGATAAGGGCTGAGGCTATGTTAAAGGTTGTTTTAAGGTTTTTATCTATGATTATAATATTTAATATTACCTAGAAAAAAAGCCAGTGTTATCTTGTAAATACATGGCATATTTTTAAAGGTCTTAAATCATCGATATCCGTAACCGAAATAACCCGGAACAATAGCAACGGGGTGGGGGCTTGAGAGCCCGTACATTCTTCCATACCTTCTTCTCATTTTCTGGTCGACAACGCATCAGCGATACCTTGGATCTTACTTATGTCCATGGGCTACGGTGACCACTTACCATCAGATTGCTCATTTGCTCGTTTGTCGGTTATTTGTAATATAAAAAAAAAAGAAAAATAATTACAACCTTAACCGTAAACAAAACCTGTAAAATATTATTGATATATTTATATCCAGATCGGAAATTTCATATCCATAACATTGCTAATAAACCACGCTCCCTTAGAGGTCAAGGCGAAAATAAAATAAACAATGAAATCTCAATCAATATCAAAACAAAATTTTTTAAACTTTTTTTTACTTAACAATAAAAAATGAGGTACAAAATAATATTATTTCCGTTCGTTATACTCCGGAAAATAGAAAAAAAAAAAAAAAAATCCTTAGCAACAAATTTCCAAACATAAAAGTCTCTAAACGAAATATTACATTTCGAAGGGTTTTTTTTTAGTAGCGTGACTGCGTCATTTGAAATGTGAAATAGTTATTATGTGAACACACTCTTACATTCAAAATGGCGGGTTAACGTAATAAGGGTGTGACACGCTACGATTCGGCAACAGGTACTTTTACCCTAATTCGAGGTGATCGTCGCATAATGGCGTCCCTGTAAGATATTTTAATTATATTATCCATGCCAAGTGCTGTTTAAGACAAGTTTACCATTCCTCACCCAACTATGTACTAGTAGTACATTGGATGTATATACCTTTCAATTACCTTAAAACTTATCCTTTACTTTTTTTTTGATTACTTATGTTATTTTTTGTGAAATTCAAATTCAAAATCATTTAAGACTTGTAAATT
>DWPT01008625.1:0-10098 GCA_018251895.1 Agathymus mariae mariae
ACGGCTCACGTGTCCAGCCCAGTCCCATTTAAGTTTAGCGGTTTTTTGCCCAACGTCTGCTATTCCCGTCTTGGAACCCCCACCCCTTTCGTCTTATGAAATTTTTATTTTTTACAAAAATATGTAAACCTTTTTTTTTATTCAGAAAAGATCGTGTTTTGAAGAAATCATAGAAAAATGTTTTGCTAATTCTGGTAATTATTACAGTCGCAAATCGCTTCTTGCTGCACATGGCATCAAACATAAATGGTGACAAACGTGTCACTTGTAAAAATGTTAAGAAAATTAACTATCTGTATCAAAGAAGTCACTTTAAAACGCTACCGATTATGTATCAATCCACACACGGATGCAACTGGGAGGGGACATGTTGATGTCCCCTCGGTACGAGCGACGTGCATGACGATTTGTTTCTTTTCCCTGGCGATTAAGATATTGTTCTGTGGTTTCGTTAACCACTAGTCACGAGGACGCGGAGCGCTATTACATTGGTTTAAAGTGCCGCATATATTATCTTTGCACTATTGGTATAAAATTATTGATAGAAAATATAAAGTTTAAATACGTTTTATTTTACGTAATTCTTTAATAGTGTGTGCGGCTTTCGATAGTGCGTGAGGCTTGATAATTTTTTAGGGATTCCATATATCAAGTATTACTACGCTAAGCGTTATTACTAACTCTTGAGGCAATTGTCCAGTGCCACCTGGTCGAGGAGTAATTATGTAACCTACATATACAGATTATTCCTACCGAGACTTGTGCACAGTGGTACCGTCCTGACTAGCTACTACCTACCTACCTTCCTCTAATTTAAAAAACGCTGTTTTCAAAATTTTCACTGACACAAAAACCTAATGAACATATCCTTTTACATAAAAACTCTCAGTCAACTCCTGTTTAAATAAAACAAAAGGAATAAGATGGGGTAATAATATCCTATGGCATGTGATCGTCTACCATAAACAATTGCAATAGTGGCATCCATTATGGCGTCCCCGCAAATGTTCTTTTATCATAGCCAATAAATCCGAGTCGGTCGCAAATTGCATCAGCCATCAATCTTAACGGCGTCATGTATTTACGCACCCCACTGACGGATTTGGTGTTACTATCAGCAGAAAGCGGGCACGCACCGGAGGTACAGTTCCCGACGTACAACGTCATTTGTGCAACAGAACATTGTGCACAAGACATAAACTTATAAATAAACATGTACAATGTCACATAATCGGTATCGTTACGTTAACCAATAACAAATCATCTTTAAAAACATACAGCAAATAAGAGAATACACAAAACGATTAATCTATATCATTTACATATGTCTGACGAAATAGCCTGCCGTAGTATATCTGTATAAATTTTAATTTAAGTACAGTTGAGAAGAAATTTTATAATTTCCAAATAAATTGATACGATATAAAAATGTGTTCGAATCAGCACATCACAAAGCCCGCTATCACTAGGCCCACATCCTGCCCACATCCTGCCCACCCCTCGCTGAAGACACCCAGTGTTTACGTAGTTATTTCTCTTCGTTACTGGGCGATTTGTCATGAATACTTTAGCAATATTGTTTTTAGATTGAGCGCACTGCTTCAATTCGATCTGCTAGGGTGAGGGTGCTGCCTGCTTAGAAATAATTTAATTGGAGATCCACTTAGGGAAAATTAAGATCTTTATTGACTGTACACGATATGGTTTAACTGGTTAAATTTCTAAATAATTTTACGAGGAAATTAAAATTTTAAATTGAATGACTCTCGTTGGCAGATGTTAGTCAAACACTACACATTTGCTGACAATCAAATACGAGAACAATACAATAATATTAGGTATAAACGTTCACAAACTCACAACCCCACATTTGCATCATCTGTGTTGCGGATAGCGTGGAAGTACACGAATAAGACATTACAAACACCCATGAAAAAAAAAAACATTATTCTATGACAGGAATGTTTGCCCCGGCGGGGAATCAAATCCGGGATCCCTTATAGGCAGACAGTGTCAAACGTAAACCTACAATGTAAACGTCAGTTTTATGCATCCTTTCAGTCATATTAACTAAATGAAATATCTTACAAGGGTTTTCATACTTAGATATAAATTGAAAATTAAAATAATTGCATCATTACTGATAATTTAACTTAGTTTACATATTAATATATCTGCAACAGAGGTGTGCTATTTATTGCATTTGGTTGACTTAATTATTATTAAATGAAATTATTATGAAACAGTTGACAATAATAACCAATTATTTTATTTAAATCAATGCTTGACTACGATCTCAGTCGTTGGTAACAGCTGATGAAGCCGTAGATGGTCAATCATGCTAACTTTATAATTAATTTACTCTCAATGTGCACACAGCATCTATGAACACTGTTATTATTAATGAGACACAATAAACCATTAGAAGAAAATAATTGACTTGTCAAAAAGTCGTCGTATCGAACCCACCGTGTCAAAGATCAATCAAAACTTTTTTACTACGCTACACATAAGTAATCTCTGTGTAACTCAAAAGATTCAAACAAACCCTGATTTCTATATAACAACAAAATAAAATCTGCAGTAGGCAAATCAAACAATCGCAAACTCGACTACTGAAAAGTGCCACTTCATCCGAACAACGCTACCCCGAGAGACTCAAGTGTCCCATGCGAGAGGGCGCTAAGCGCACGCAGCAGATCCTAATGCACTCACCGTTTATTGCTCGTTTATATCTCGCCACACTCACCACACTCGGCCACGCCATAAACTAAGACCCCGCTCACTGTGATTGTGGAGGAAAATTTAGTACGGCTCTAAATGTACTCCCTTAGGATTGCCGTAGCTTTAAGCAAAATCGGATCTAGATTCAGCCGGTGAAAATGTCACCGTTACATTTTCATATATCTTTCTTCAAAATAGAATAAATCGATAACGGCCCCGTAGGCTTGGTATTGATTCTGACTGCTGTTTATTTGTCAGATAAACGTATCCACCATACACACGAAGCTTGGCTGTTTGCGATGTCCAACTATGTTTGTCTCCACCAGCAGCGGCACTATGTGTAATCGTAGTATGACAATATGTGTGTGCTCTAATATGAATCAAACATTTAAGTTAAACGCTGACAACAATAGACCAAACCTTAAATAATTGCTTAGCTCATAAATTATTCGCACTATATCCGTCACGTCTAAAGCCATCACGCCTAGTTATTTGCTGAGTGGCTGCTTTCAAAAAATGTATTTTTGCTATTTAGATGAACAGAACGGATATTGGACCAGCTTGATTTTACACAGGCTGCAGTGGCCATTTTTATATCAGATGGACAAGTAAAATTCTATTCATAAGAAAAATATGGGAAGGAATTCAACATGGTGTTTTTGTTTTCTAGGATAGTGTTTAACAAAACAAGACTTAATACTCATTAATTTGCCTTGAAGATAAGCACTGACGGACACTAAGATGGACACTGAAACATTGCAATGCAGGACACGTACAACGGATTCTACAGCATCTGATAGTGCTTTAGCCTCATAAATCAGCATCAGTCCATAATTTACATAGGGTGTGGGTGCAAACGAAGGTTGCAGACGATTTACGCGGAGGCAGTTGACGAACGGCTCGTATTAACGCTATTCGTCTCCCAATCTGCATTATTTAGTGCACCAATGCAGCTGAGTGCACCCATCTATCTATGAGGTTTGAAGTTAATGTATGGGTTTTTCAGATCAAATTCATTCCTGAATGTGCTGCATGGAAGTCGATAGACTTTAGTTTCTTAGAGTAAAAGTTGAATATAAAACTTAACTTCTATGCTATACCTAAACGATAAAACATCTATTAACAACACATCCAGTACAAAGTATTTATACACAGGACCTGTCAAAAAGCAGCATTTGTGCCTCGTTTACGAGAATGTGAACGCAATCTCACGCTTCGAAAACCTACGTTTCAAATTGATCAATACTTACAATACCTATCTACCTCCGTATCTATATACATCATATCACTATCATCCGAGGTTTATGAGATTCACACAAAATTATTTTTTGCAAAATCTAGTCAATACAAAAACACATGACGTACCTATTTCGGTCATTATATGAATACAGAATTTTCTCACCTTTGGTGTTGCGTTGCAGTTCTAAATTTCAAATTAGAATAAATTATGCCGTAGATCCTAAACAACGAATATTGTGGAATTTTTACATATACTGAAAAATTCAAAAACTATCATACCTCATTAGGCGCTAATATCCTTTCTGTGTTATATGAGTGCCATAAAGTTTCTTCAATTATTATTAAGTTTGACGAAAATGTATTGCAGTTATCAACAGACAGTAATAGAAAACAGACAAAATACATCAAAAAAATTTGAAACAGGCAAATATATGTTTCTCGCAGCCTAACCATATACGAAACCAACAACGATGGGAACTATGGCCGCTATCCCATAATTGAATTCCGTGTGTCCCGTGTCTGCGTCGCGTTTTGTGATGTTCCTGGCTAGACTGGCCAAAGAGACAATATTGTGTGACAACATTCTGTTAGACATGGCTATAAAATAGCCAGCTAGAGAATGAGGGTCTCGTTATATAGATTACACCAATAATTTGGAAGAAAAAACAATATGGCATAAAAAATTTAAAAAAATTAAGAAATAAACGCTCATAGACTAACACATACCGATGCATTCAGATTGTTATGTTGCAAATAGTATACTTGTAGACACACAAAAATGATACATCACAAATGGCCAAGTTCAGAGAACAAATACCTGATATAAATAATTTTGGGATTTTTTGTACTCCTGCTAGAGTTACTCTCGCTCTCGTTGGCCTTTTCTTATCCAACAACTGAATTGCAATATAATATAAGACAGATTCTACAACGCAGATCAAAAACAACGTGTCCCGTGTTTTTGCCAAAATGAACAAACGAAACGAAATTTACTAGGATGAGTGATCCTGATTCAATTACGAGTATAAAATCTTTTTTATCTTTAATATTATTGCTATACTCAAAATTATCAGTAATCAAATTACGTAAATTAGTGAATAAGCATTACAGGCATCAAAAAAAATAATAATCTTGTTATCTATCAAATTGATAGCTCTCATATAAAAAGTATCGTAAGATAAGTTAATAAAAAAAGGCATTATCTCCACTCGCAGATTAATTGACGTGACAAGCGCAGAGATGGCTCTTAATGGAGTGTATATTGAGAGTCGTTGGACCTCCTCGAGTGTTCTCACAATTTGGTAGTTGGTCCGTTGTCTTGATTTATTAAACAACTTGGATTTTTGTAGTAAATACATATCTCTCAAATCTCTTCATTAAACTGAAGTAGCGTGGCGAAATCCGCTTAAGCTTACCATAGTGGCGCATCATCCATCTTTGAATATAAGCTAACATTCTCTGCTCGTGCCTTGCTAAACAACAAATGGAGTCGTTGTGCTTTAGGTATAAAAATTAAATTACTTATTTGGTTACTTCTTGTCACAAAAGCTGAAATTTTATGTCGTTTCATTAAAAAGGTGTTCATCAAGATTACCGACTACTTATTTAGTGTTCTTGTCAATAACATCTTGAATTAATTTTCTGTTTAACTTTGCAAAGATTCTGAATGTAGAAAAATTATTACCTTGTGGTTATATCGCGGATCTCTAAAAGCATTTTAAATTAAAAATTTGAGGGTTCTCAAGAGCACACAAAACATTCGCCCCAGCGATGAGTCAGGAGGAGTACTTCAGGTTTTAATATGAGGAGATTAAGCCGCCCTTCGAGTTCGACTCATTAATGCACGGTCACACGCGAACATTTCACTGTTTTATTGCATTTACTACATGACAGGGTTGCTAGTCGTCAAACTCATGTTTGAATCACATGTTGTAATGTAAAAAATCATCAATAGTGGAAGAAACTAATATTTACTATGGTAGAAAATGTGTAGCATAATTTAATACAGATACATTATGTGTATGTATGTTTCGTTCGTGATTAACGAGCGAAATATGAAGAATCAAAGATCAAATAAAATAATATGCGCTCAAATTACTTCCGGATTTATAACCAAACATTTATTCTGAATAACTTACGTTTTCCGGATAAAAAAATCATTACGTGGACAGTATTACTCGCGCTTATGACTCATTTGTAATTTAGTTCTTGGAAAGTAAAGACTGAAGTGAAGTATAGAAAAGTGATGAAATCTATTACAAAGATCGTAAAAGTGTCTTTATTTCATGGAGTGTTATAATTATTATATGTCTTCGGCATTGTAAATGCTGCGGATGTAATTATAAACACACTTGTTCATTATCTTTTGAAAAATAGTGACCAATGTGTCAAAAAATATTAGCCATACATTCCATTTCCCTTTGCGAAGCACTGCACAAGACACGTAAAACGATGATGTATTAAGCATTTTTGCTGTATCAGTTCAATGGCCGAAGAACTAAACCAAACAATAATGTTATTTTTCTTGATACTGCATTTATTTCTGACCCAAGGAGGGACTTGAACGAATAAAAGGGTTTTACTGAAACCATAACAATTCTCTTATCATCGAGATGGATCTCCACGGAATAGTTCCGGCACGAAACAGCGTTCTAGATAGCATAAGCTTAACCGTTAGATTCTAGTTCTTGGCAGATGATAAAAATGCATTTAGTCAAGTTTCCAAAAACTTTAAGAACCAAAAATAAGCACCAAAATCTTTAGTTTAAAATTGCGACAACCCTATATGCACACGTGTCGATCTGTTAAAGTGTCTGGGATTTCATTCCCGAATATTTTTCGCTCAGAAATGCAAATGTTAAAAAAAAGTGTCTGTTTCAATTAGAGATGAATAAATTACCTGATGTCTTAGCATTTTATACAAATGTCACGGAATCTTATACATATATACACACTACTTGTATTATATCGAATTCCGGAGTAATCGTTACATGTCAAATGTTAAACACCGATTCCTTAGTTTCTGTAGGAAACAATCCAAACGCTTATGTTACATCTTTGCTGCTATTTACAATGTATATATAAACCCCTACGTACCTGAGTTCCGTGATCAAATCAAAAGAAATCAAATCCAAACCGTAACAGTAGCAAGTTTAAAGCATCTTTCTTCCCGAAAAAAGTCAATAATATCAATTAGTTGCAACAAACATTAATAACGTCAAACGTCAAAGGCATCAACAAAGTCATCCAGCCAAAATGGATATTTGGATCCTCTTATTAACTGAATCAATCAAATCAGGTCCGAGTATCACTAAAAAATGGGCGGTACAGATCGACACCTAAAAGAGAACATTCCCGTTGTCTCGTCCACTGTTCAGCACATTGCTGTGCACCTCTAGCAGACGATATTGACTCGTATTCAAGCATATGTGGAGCACCTTACTCCTCAACTTTACGGAATAACTTACACGAGATATACATTTATTTTTGTATATTGTCTGTCGTTAACTGCCAGTGTTAAACTTGAAGCTGCAACCTGCATATTGCGGAATAGTTTTCGCGAGACGCTGCACAGAATGCAATCTCGTGCGCTAATCGCCCGCGGGTTCTACACAAGACAAATGCACCCACTTAGGTAAATATTTGACTACGTACATTGTTGTGTGCATCTGCTTTTAAGATTAATTGCATACATTTACCAGGTTTTACTCCACTATGGGTATAGTGTTTCAGTTAACGGCAATAGGGAAAAAATTCGGTAGTATCGCCATGTTAGAGGACACTGAAAAACATTGGTTGTACGTATAGGTAGCATAATTTTTGCCAGATCTAGACCTAGACCAAATATGACCGGAGTTACAATAGTATTTTTACAATTATTTTTATAAGTAATAAGATAAGATAATGCTAACCTTCGCGAAAAACAATCTTTAAGTTTATAAAAAGTACGAGTTATCGAAAATACAATTGTACTATCGTGTTTATATGAATTAGAAACAATTTATTTCAATTGTTACCCAGAAACACCCACATTTGTCTTATCTTTTCGTGTCGCCAATCACTTATTTTTCGAAGATTTTTTTTTATTTTAATACCCGACCTACGACCGACGAGCCATCTGATGGTAAGTGGTATCCATCGCCCATGAACACAAGTAAGACTAAAAGTATCAGTAATGCGTTGTCAGCCAAGGAATTTTGAGAAAGTAAGAAAGAAAGTACTGGCTCTCAAGGCCCCAGCTGGAACACGAGTCATTTGGCGACTGACTCAAGCAGGAGGGTGGTAGCTAGCTAGGCACACTTTACGGAAAGATAACAATAAAAATAATAAAATGAATGCCACCTCTTACGACACCCTGTTCTGCCAGCATATGATTGGGGTGAGTATTCTAGCCACCCCAATACGGCCGAAATAAAACATTCAAACGAATATATATATATATCTCTCCAAGTATTTGTAACTTAACATAACCCTTATCTGTTAAGTGGTCGTCATTTAATTTCGTTAAACTATTTCAATCAATATTGCTAAAAGTCTCGGTCATTCATTTCGCATTATAGACAAGTTAAAAATTCTTCAAAGACATTTAAAACTGCAACACTTCTTTTAAAGTAAGGCTCAGCTCTCGAAACTGCATGACTAAGCTCAAAACGAACAAATAACCCAAAGGTAAACCCTGAGTTTTTCAAAACAGTTGAAGAATCCGAGTCGACCACCGTCCTATATCGACCGTGTCGTTAAATGTACGAGATCGTTCCTTATAACTGGCAAAACATTGCTTGTAATTGCCCTGGTGAGACAGGTGTCCATGGGCGAGTATATTATCATCAGGTGATCGGCCTCCGCATGAGTTATTGACTCGGAGAGGTTCGCTGACGTCACCAAACTACTAATGATTAATCTAAACGGTAACAGGAAGTTAACATTTTTGTAAGTATTTTACACCGATTAACACTGAAATAACATGGATTCATCATAACATGGAGTCACGACGACACTGGGGTGATGAGGAGTAAGTGCTGACAGTTCATACTTAAAGAAAATAAACGACAGATGACAAGATCTTCACGCACTTCGTGGTGGTTCACCGAATATGGTACCTAATAACGTAATAGAAACAAATAATAAATAGAGGTAAAATTGACAAGGCAATGAACTGAAGGTGATAGCGCCTGGCGAAGCTCAACTGTTAGAAATTTCTCCTCGCCACCACAGTTTCTCTGTGACAATGATTCATGTAATTACATATATCTGAAATTTTATACAAAATATAAAAAAAAACACGAGTACTCGTTACGGCTATTAATGTTCTGCGGCGAGTCTGCGATAATATAATTTTCAAATCATATTCTAATTGAAATTGAAGCTGTAAATTATTGGTACCCTAATATAATTTGGGAAGACGCTAATTGAATTCTGCGATGTTTCCACGTAATAATGCAGGGGGTTCACTTCCGAAGGATCAAATAATGTAATGAGAAAGACGCGACGACGGCTTCCTTTGATTCAATATCGTAAATTAAAACGTGTATAGGTGCTGGGGCTCACAAACAGTAAACATCATACGACCAATAAGTGAGTGAGGTAAGAACAATCGCAAGGACTCAAATATAATGATACGAGGGCTGCCTTTTAAGTTGTGTCGTTTGAAATAAGTTTAGACAATCTTATTACCATTCATTGTTTTTCAAGGAATTCTCCGATATTTAATACACTTTTGCATGCGTTCATATCATTCACATATTTTGGGTGCTCAAAAACATCTCTGTTTGGCGGGCGGTGTGCGAACTTGCATTGTTATGGTGCAGTATCATACGACGCCTTGAGTTATTTTTTCGAAACTCTGTGATGACTTGTGGCAAACATTCAGTATACCAGTCAGCGTTAACCACCTTGCGATCCTCTAGTACAATAGTGGCGACGTGACCACGAGGCAACTATTTTTTTAAGTGCCCCGTGAGCGTATGACTTTAGTCGGTTTTGGCTCATCTTGGACCCAGACAGTTGACTGCTGCTTGGATCTGAATCGCAAGCATATATCCAAGACTCGTCATCACTGACCATATCATAAACGTGTTTTGACTCTCCTCGGTTGAATCGCTGCAGAGTTTTGCGACACCATCTAACGCGGGCTGT
>DWPT01008626.1:0-10097 GCA_018251895.1 Agathymus mariae mariae
AAAAATATCTACATGTAAATGTACTAAATGGCACCCAGCTTTAGGTTTCTGCCGGTTACCTTGTACTAAAAATGTCTTATAATTATATTGTCCAATAATGCCCTATTCACACTGCGTATTTCTAAAATTACCCTTTTTATCATAAAGTGAAGGAGCTAAAGGCGAACTAAGTATCTAAGTTAAGTATCTAAGTTGCGCAAATCGTCGAAATCCAACTTCGTGAGACTTCGGTTTTCTTCGACTTATATATTTAAGTAATTAAAACCTTAAACATCTCTAGTTTATTAAGGGTTTATTTATAAACTATATGTGTACATTTAGAGAAAAAGACATTTTTCGCTTAGGCTAAAACATAAATATTAAATCGAAGACGTAAGCACACAAAAAACGTATTAATTAGCATATGTATGAATGAATAAGAAGAGTGGGGATGGTTACCGATGCACACAACACGCGAGATTGCTCACCAAAGTAGCGCACTGCCCGCCCTGCAACAAGCAACGTCACGTCACGTCACGCGCGCCTAGGCGCCAAGCGAGGGTTAGTGCGCATTAACATTGCCTAAGCGCCTTCAACTTGACAACATTTTCGGTAAACGAGATTGCCCATGCTGACGTGAATGCTGGGTATGAGTGGCGGCACCTGTCTACATGGTTCCTGTAAACTACCGATAGTAGGAATTTATGTGTCTCAACACAGTTGGAACAACTTGTGTTCAAATAAAGTATACATGATTTTCTGTTTTATGTCGTATGTGATAAAATTTGTCGCCCATAATTAAGGATAACAAAAGTCTAGTCTCAATATTGAGCTAAGTTTTCACCTTTCCCACAAAAAACTATCTTCTCGACGTGTTCAAAAACACTTTTTGAAACTTCATTATATCAGGTCCATTTTTTTTTTCAGGTTTTTTGTAATTTAAATATATAATATTATATTCCACAATTTATATACACATTCCATAAATGTTTTTTCTCTCTGAAGGATTAGAATTATTATTGGTCTCTTTAGGGAGAGTGTTATACAGATTGTTATCACAACATCAGCAATGGCAGTCTCGCTTAATCATTATTATAAACTATCGAATACACATAGTAGCAAAATTATTAGTTAAGACAGCATAAAAATTATTAGTATTTTAATCGAATCGAAGCATTTGATTTGGTTGTTATTGTTACTCAGTTCCACGAGTAACTGTTTGCGCGGAAAAAAAACTTTCTGTGTAACAGAGTCCATTTTATGACCTGACTCGACTTTCGTTTATAATTCACGAGTTAATGAGGATATAAATAAATGAAGACTATAGGTTTTTATCCTCTGATTAGAGGTTATGAACTACGCATCCATGTATACGATTGGTTGTTTCATTGATCGATGATTCAATGAGATAATGTGAGTTCAAATTTGGCTCCAATAGAATTCCAATAGAAGAGTTCCCGTTTTGATATTTTAATTTAAGTAAATGATCACAAGAGAATACGAGTAGATAATGTCATTTATAAGTTAGAGAATACATGTTCGTTACCGTCTAACGTGGCTGCAATTTAATAAATATTGCACCAATAAATAATAAATTCTTAGGAGTACTATATCTCTACAGCTTTGGTACCCGTTTATAAGGTCGTCCTAATCAAATAAAGCTGCTGCAACAAATAAAAAAAAAAGTGATAAATATCTCATTAATATTCTTCAATTATCAGTAATAACTGCGCGTAGATGAATCCTTTGTTAATTAAAATAGTATTATTTATCGGCGTGGGTAGAATTATGTCGTGTCCGGGGGTAGTGCGCACGGCGCCCGGTGCGGGTGTACCTGGCAGCCGGGGCAGTGCGGCGGCGCGCAGCCCGCCAGTTCCAGCCGGTGCGCCCCGTGCCCCGTGCTCCCCGCCGCGCTCCCCGTGCCCGCCGCGCTCCCCGTGTCCCCCGCTCCCACGGCACCTCCTGCGCAGCATCCGTCGCCCTCCTCACATTCAGGCTCCCAACAATCTACCTCGCCCATCTGAAAATTGGAAGATACGATAAGCATTATAAACATGTAAAATACTAACATAAGTTTCTTTAAACGAAGCAATAATCTATTTCTCGAATTGTCACATGCATCTGATGTTCATCTCAGGTTCATAAACTAGGAAAAAATAATATACGTAAGGTATCCGTGTTAATTAGTAAGTACTATGTTTTATCAGGCATCGCGTTCACCTTAGCTAGACTTGATAACATTGTGAGCAAAGAAGTTCTCTAACAGGCTATTGTGCCTCTGCACCACCTCATCTTCCTTGGCAGCTTCTGCAAGCTCCCCATATTTCATATCTCAAGCATATCATTTTATAACCGAACTGTATTTTGTTTTAAACCATTTAATGTATATAAAAAGTGCTAGAAACTGTGCCACATAAGACAAGATTAAAAGTTCATCGAATACAAACCAGACAAAGATAACAAAAACTTTTGTTACATTTACCTAGTACTGTTTGTCAGTACTACTCAACCGTTACCGTTACACGTTATTTAATATCATAATGATTGAATTAATAATTTCAAAGTAAAGAATTCAGTTTACATACATACACACAATACAACATAAATAAAAAAATCGAATCATGAAAATTGTTTTTGTAGGTTCCGTTCATTTGTTCAATAATCTTATGTAAAATAATGGTAGTGATGAAATAAAATTTATTCAAAATTGGATTTTACAAATACTTCTCGAAAGTCAAACTATGCCATCGATTCAAAAAATCCCCACCGCGAGTGGTCCCGGAAGAAGAAGCGACACGTAACTCTCAAGGGTTTGTTCCTTCATTAATATCAAACTCATCTCCAAGCATTCTTGTCTTTAAGTTATAATCTACTTTATAATAACCTTTATTGATAAGATTATTTTTGACATAAGTTTTAAATTTACATTCGGGTATTTCCATAAATTCTAACGGAATTTCACTATAATATTTTACATATCTACGGGGCTAGGTCTAAAATTTTGTACAACCAGTTTAGCCGTATTTCTAGTATTGATATTGACATCACTGTTTTTAAGAAAATTGACAGATTATTTTTAAAGTATGTAATATTATTTAAAATATATTGTGACACAACAGTTAATATATTGATTTCTTTAATGTGATCGCTAAGCCAGCCCCTTGGCCTCAGGTTGTAAATAGAGCATACTGCACTTTTCTGTAATATACAAATTTAGTCTATCAACAGTTCAGCCCCACAACTGTACAAGAAGTTGTAGTTAAAATAAATTAATCTTGCTGTTCTTTGCTGTTCTTAACAGCGTAAGTAGCGGAGTTAAGTATCTTTGACAAAGCTTTTGTATAGAAACAATCAAAAGCCAAGAAATGTTGTTGAATTGACTAGTTCAACCACTTTCTTATTCATAGCAAATGAGTTCAATATATTTCGTCTCTTAGCGATAACATAAGGCTATTACATGTAAACCTGTAAAACACTTGCGAAATTAAGAAGGTGTAAAGTAATAGTAATTTTATAGTAGAAGCGGTCAGTACTGACCAGGCACTCGCATATCTGACACTGGTAGAGCCAGCGCTCGCCGCTGTGGAAGGTCACGTGGTGCATCTCCTGGTGGCGGCAGTGGAAGCGCGCGTCGCAGTGCGCGCAGCACGCTACCCCCGCCGTCCCCACCGCTGACCCCTCCACAGCCAGTGCGCTGTCTGTGCTCGTAAACTGGAATACGAGGCATTTATAGGATGATACGGAAGGGTTTTTGACAGATTACTCATTTATATGCCTATATGCTACCTTACTACAATATATCGCATAATAACATAAAATGAGCGCAAATTTACAAAGTATTTCCATTTTGTTATTAGTGGTTATGTAAAAATCTCCTTTAAATAAAAATAAATAAGCTTGTATTGACTGCCGTTAAATAATGAAATGAATGAAATAAGATGAACTGGTTATTATATAACAATGCTAAATCTGTAATGGTCTCACGGTAAACCACATTATAATACTAACTTAATTGTAAGATCTGTCATAAGTATTTAATAAATAAGCTTGGTAATTTTGAACTAGGAATGTTCGCAATATTTAACTGGAGTTCGTTTTAAAGGAACTATTTAACCTATAATGGTTCACTGTGGTAGCCTACTGGCTTGAACTTCGGCTACAATGATCGGTGATCTGATGCATTTCTAGTTTTTCTAATATACCTGCGTATTACAAACTATTTATCACTTGATTCGGGGCGGGAAAAGTCGTAAGGAAATCTGCATGCCTGAGAGTTCGCCTTAACCTGGTCAATGTGACGAACTATGCCCTTAACCCCTATTATTGCGAGATGGCACCCGCGGCCGTCAGTAGGACCATCATGGGTTGTACCGTTTGGTATACATACCGCAGCAGTGACGTTGTCGCCGGTGTCGCAGGGGCAGAGCACCCGGGCGCAGCGCACGACGCCCGCGTCGCAAACGCACGTTTTGCAGTTGTTGCTCTCCGTCCAACGCTCCCCTTCGGCCATTATCTTCCCTTGCACAGAACAACCTGCACACATACAATGGCTTCATATTTAAATTGTAATTTAGTAGCGGCACACACACACCAACAAATTATTAACCAAGTGCAACTTTCTGTGGTCCCATAGAGCGTGTCCTCTTCGTTTGGTATTACAGTAGAAAATTTTATATTTCAGTTGGTTAATCTTAAACATTTCGAGGTTCTTCGAAAAACGTTAATATATTGGATACCACCTGTAAACTTCAAACTTCAAACAAAACTCGTGATGCAATGTAGTTCATAGCTTAGCAGGCGACATCCGGGCGAAATAAGAAGAGATACCGTATGACTGTTTACATATTATATATAATATTAATATTATATATATTATATATAATACTAGCTAAGATAAAGTACTGTACAGCACTGCAAGTGAAATGGATATTTGTAACAGTATACTTTTACAAGTGGTCAAGGCCACTCCCGCTTCGGGAGATGAGATATTGATCCAATAGCATTTTACTATTTCTATCTAGGTATGTCAGGGTGACGTAGTTAACATTAAAACTAACTGTTGCATGCATATTGCCTTGAAAATGAGCGAGTGATCTTACATGTGTAGCGTGAAAACATAAATAAAAAATCCTTTATCGAGTACCGGTACTCTGGGGACTCCCAAGTCAATTTATTAAGTCACAATACAACAATATCAAAATGTACACTCACTCAATTCACACGGGTGTGTATCACATTGACATCGAAAGCCTCCGTCCACGTTGACGCAGCGCGCGCTCGGGTGGCACGTGTGGAAGCCTTCTAAGCATTCATCTACATCTGAAACGTTAGCATAAACACTTATTATTATATATATCTTTATTGTTCCCGGCTACTTATGATATGGGAGTTTTATAGCTAGTGCATTCTACATCTTAGACTTCATCATCACCTACCATCAAGTGGGATTTTTGTTAAGCATCAACTTGTTGTATATTAAAAAATAATAATTGTAAGTCACATTTAAGTTAATGCACCTAACATATGAAACAATAATAGGAATAGTTACCCTGACAGTGATCGTGTAATGGATCACGTCTGTAGCCATCGCGGCAGACGCAGTAATAGGAGCCAGGCGTATTAACGCACGCGGCGCGCGGCACGCAGGCACGCGGGGAGTGTGCGGGGTGCGCGAGCGCGGGGGACGGGGGTGCGCACTCATCCACGTCGCGTTCGCAGCGCGCACCGGCAAATCCGCGTGCGCACGCGCATCTCTCCGGTGCCGCACATACGCCACCATTAAGACAACCGCCCGTGCAAATCGCTGGAAACACGCGTTAGTAACTAACTTATCGATGAATCTTTAACAGTTCTTGTTCGGGAATATTATAATAATTTGATTTTTAATATAGCAATAATGGCAGGTTAAAATAATATTTTAGTAGTAGTTACATTGCGTAGATTTTTTCGCTCCGTGATAGTATAGATATGCCACCATTATAAATTACAGTTTGTAACGGCAATACTTACGTGTGCAAGTGTACCCGTCGCCGGAATATCCTTCTCGGCAGCGGCACGTGTACGAGCCGGGCGTGTTGTCGCATTGCGCTTGCGCATGGCAGCCGTGCGACGCCGTCGCGCACTCGTCCACCTACACATGCGTCAATACATGTAATAAATAAATAACTCATTGTCGTGCAAGGACTGTGTCTCATATACACATCTCAATTGACGGCTTTGCACACATTAAATCCTATCTCGGCCAGAGAGGACATTTTGGAAAGGATATAAAAATAATTTATACTCGCCCAACTGAACAACTATATGTCTACATATAAATAAATAAATTTTTACACACTCACACTCCCGCACTAGGATTCTCTGTGTTGCGAGTGGCATAGATATACACAAATATAGCATCATAAACACCCGAGAATAAACATTTACCTGTCACATAAATGCCTGCTCCGACCGGGAATCGAACCCAAGACCTCTTGTTCGGCAGGCAGGGTGACTACCAACTGGGCTTTAGGGTCGCCAATATAAAATATTTCTGGTGATGTAACCCGACACAAACCAATGGATGGTATTACTATTAAAAGCTTTCATTGGCTTCCGACGATATACCTTACCTTGTATTATCGATGACTTTTCTACCTCAAATGTAGTGGTCCTTCCAGCAGAACGACGGTTCCAGGTAGATCTTTATGCGACAGATAAATGTCTGTTTCGGATATCTATTGGTTTTGATAACTCCTATGTTATGTCCATGACATATCCGTGCCACTGGCAGCACACAAAATTGAGTATGCGCAGTGCATATCATAAACAGCAAGATCGTAATGTATAGTTGTTCCTTAAAGTTTGTCCAGAAAAATATGAGCACTGCTTACCTCGACGCAGTTGAACTTATCCCGGCGGGTGTACCCGGGCAAGCACTGGCACACGTACCCACCAACCACGTTCATGCATTGAGTGTTGGAATGACAATGGTGCCCGTACAACCCACCCGCTTGCTGACACTCATCGACATCTGCATTCAGAATTACGAATTAATATTCGTAATATACTGACTATTTTTTTTTGCATATTACATTCAAATAAAGGCTGAAGATAGAATATCGTGGAAGGCGGTTTGATCCACAAATCAAAATTTAGCGAATCAAATCTGCGTGTTCTTAGTTTCTTCGTATTACTAAGTACAAAATAACTCAAATAGCAAATTTGAGTCTCCCAAAAATTATATGAATGATGATTACTTATTTTAAGAAAGATTTCAGTTACGCTCAATATGTTAATAAAAGAGTACATACGTAAGTCATAAACGCACTTTGTAGCATTTCATGACTAAATAAAATTTATAAATTCACTTTAACATATAGGTAAACGAGTAACAAGGCCGACAGCGTCGTAAAACGTGTAAGATTCAAATTTTACCTTCACATGTAACTCCATCGCCCTGAAAGCCCTGGTTGCATTTACAGGTGTACTTGGTGTTGAGATTCATGCAGGTCGCGTTTTCGTCGCACGAGTGGCCCATGCTGCAATAATCCACACCTGAAAATGTGAAATCACCATATACTGGAGAATAAGTGCAGGGCCATGTAAGAAGTAGAAGACACGGATTCACATAGACGACGCGGATGGTCGAAGGAGATTCACGCACCTGCTGGTAATATATACCCATTGAAAACCATGGATTTATTTCGTAGACTCTCAGTCCTACATCACACACTGTGTTAACGTCACTAGCTTCTACGCGCTTCGAACAGAAATATAAACCTTATCGAACAACTTATTTCTCTGTTCAAAGTTGTGGCCTTCTTTTCAGGCAATGTGACCGCAAACTTTAAGTATTTGAAACAGTGATTTGAGAGTCGAGTCTTGATTTTAATATAATGTATCTTAATGTTGTATAAAAATAACAGAAGTTTATTTTGTTTTACCTGGGCAGAATTTACAACACTCGCCGGGCACGGTGAACTGGTCGGGCGGATCGCATGGGAGCGGCGGGCACGCCCTGTCCCGGTCGACACGCGAGCACTGCATGTTCCCGTCGTGGCACACGCACTCCGCACACTCCTTCGGTGCGAAGCGCTCACCGTGCTCGTACAGCGTGCCCTTCAGGAGACATTGTTCTGTAAACGTGTTTCATACTCGTCAATAAGGATGATTACGTATGTATTATAGTAATGTAACCAGGGAGCGTTGTTATATTATGACGCGCTCGTATGAAGAAGGAAACATGTAAAGAACTGTGATACGAGTAAGAAATGATTGTTTGTGAGGTAAGAGAATAAACGTTCACTCACTTACGTTCATGACCTAGGATTTTTTTCTATGACATTTACATTACATACATAAATACCCACAATCTGACAATAAATATTTATTATTCACATAAATAGTCGCCAGCGTCGTTGGTAGTGACCCTGCCTGCCGAACAAGGGGTCTCGGGTTCGATTTCCGGCCAGGGCAGACATTTATGTGACAGATAAAAGATTGCTCTCGGGTCTTGGATGTTTGTGATGTCATATTTGTGTATGTCCATGCCGCCAGTAACACAGGGTATCGTACAGCGGGGGTGTGGGTGTGTGAGCGTTTATTTATCGTTTTTATAAATGTATGCCTCATCAGCTAATCGAAACTGGGGCTCCTTGCTCGTCAATCACACTATCAACTGGACTACTGTGTTATTGAGCGACAGAGACATCGCACAGAATGTCAGAATATTAGTGACATTGCATAGCGATTTTTTTGTTTTTATTCACTTGAACAATTCCATAACCGTTATGTTTTTTTATGTAAATACCCCATAAAGTCTCCACCCACTTGATTGGTGGAGGTGGTCACTGATGTTTTGTCAGCCAGGAAATGAGAAGAAATATAAGAAAGAAAGCACTCGCGTTCAGGACCCCAACCGGTATACGACGAGTCGTTTGCCGTTTGGAAAGGATATAATACCAATAATAATACTAATGACTTTATATTATGGTATCAGAGTTACGAGTATATTTTTATAACTTACTCAAGCAAGTAGGACAGCACTCTCCCGGGTGTAGAACCGGATTTTTGCATTCAGCTCGATCGCACTCGACCGGCCTGCACGTGATCTCGCCGTGCTGTAACGTGAATTAACATCTTCACAGATATTTGTTTATTTTTAGTATGGGGAAGATATCGTTGCAAAGCTCATCTGTAAGTTAATTGAAAAGATACTTCTGTGGTTATTAACTTAAAAGTTGCCAACTTTGGAATAAAACTTTACTAGGACATTCTTCTACGAAACCATACGGAACTTTAACTACAGAACTTATATTATAATTATATTAAAATGTTTCATTAATCTACACACACAGTGCAGTAACAATTCTATTCCCCATTGTGAGTAACGTTTTTTTAAGTACCCGTTATAGTTTGTAACAATTACCACACAGGAGCAGCGATTGCAGTCCCTCTGCCAAGTGGCGCCGTCCGCGTGTACCGTGCCGTTGGAATAGCACGATTTCTGACAGTCGCACTGCTCCAGCCGCGCCAACCGCGCTTCCGCACCAACTAGCTGCACCATACCATAACAAACCAGTAATCAGCGTGTATATACTGCACAGGACCAGCCCTCGAGGGCGCAGATGGGACGGTAAACGGTGACACAAGAAGAAAAAAGATATGAATTTTGATAACGACACACAATGGATTGACACCGGAATCGACTATTAAGTATTTTTACGTATATTATTTACTATGATTCGATATTTGTGAAAAATGCTAGAGCTTGTAAATAATGTGCTCCAGAATTTTCTAGCTAGCATATTACAATCTACACATAAATCCATGTTAACACGATTTGATAAGTATTTTATAAGCAACCACATAAATTTAACACTACCTTAAGTGATAAGTCGTGTATGTGCGATGTAAGCTCCTGCACGGTAGCTTGCAACAATGCGAATTGTCCACAAGTGGGACACTCTGAGTCCAATCCTGGACATTGCGCGAGATATCCATGAGGTCCACTCACTAATCTTACATCTTGTAGCGTACCCTGAAAAAATCCATTTACAGAATTACTATAACTAATGTTCTCCTAGTGGTCGCAATTACTATAACTAATGTTCTCCTAGTGGTCGCAATTACTATAA
>DWPT01008627.1:0-10096 GCA_018251895.1 Agathymus mariae mariae
ACTGCCACTTCAGCCTGCTAATTCTTTGAGCTATGTCGGTGACCTTAGTTCTCTGTCGGATAACCTCGTTACGAAGTCTATCCTTCAGAGAAATATTTTTAAGTGTCCTTTACGATCCTAAGATATATCTAACTAAATAGCATTTGGAACTGAGGACCATAAAAAATTTAATACAGAGTATGATATTACGTAGAGTCCTTTACCCCCTTAACAATATTCAAAATAAAGTTCAATTTGTTTTATACTGCCTAATTTATGCCCTTATTTTAGACACATTGAGGTTTAAATAAGAAGAGTATATATTACTTTTTCAAACTGACATTAGTAGACATGTACGTACGTATGTACATGTATGTTCTCTTTCATCATAACACTGTCTCCATGAACAGCTTACAACGGTATTGTGAAAATGCCACCACCTGGCCATGTTTTGCTTGCTTCGGGCGCTTTAAGTCCAAAGCTTACTTAGAGACGTTCAAACTGGCGATGGTAATTCGTGTGCAAGAGGAAGGTTCTCTGAAAAAGGAACAAAGGAAGATGGCAACGATTCCCCCTCTTTTCGGAGTTTACATCTCACTTCTTTCGGTGGGATGGATAACGAATCGACGCATTCCACAAAGGTTTTCCGGCTTCTTTGGACTGAAACATGGTCGTTATCCATCCTAGTTCTTTAAAACTAACTTGCGGACACCTGGAGGCGGTACACCTGGTAGTGGATGTAGCATATTTGCCGAAGTCGGTTTGAGACACTCAGTTACAATCTGGTGAGTTCAATTTAGAACGTATTTACTAATTTTGCATGAGAAGAAGGACTCTATACAGGACTCACTTATTCACCTGGAGATAAAAATAATGCTATCTCATAAGTTCGCAGATCGTGTGAAAAAGCTCCGCATCGTGTGGCAGCAAGGCATCGCGTCGTAGTAAATTGTTACGAGAATGACCTTCTTTTCGATGGACCGGCAGTTCTTACTGAAAATAAGAGATCTGCCCAGAAATACGCCAACATACTTCGGGGTGCTATTATTCGCTACACGTACGCCCTGCCACTCAATTTTCAATCTGCTATTTGCTTGGCTGTTACGTAGGTGGAATGCGCAAATCACATTTTTACACTAAAACTTGCTAACTACACAAGTTAACAATGTTTCTGTCATTTACTACAATAATTTTGCAATAGTTGATTGAATAGATTGGTTTTTTGATGGCTGTGAAAAAACTATCATATATCTACAATTTTTAATTATATATTTTTACAATTTTTAATTTTCTCTTATACTTTATTTAAATATGTCTCAAAATAAAAAAGTTTTAGGATATTTTATTTTATTTTTGATGTTTGCTGCTGTCCTTTACGCTCCTTGAGCCGCGAGCCATATATTTTGCGAATCTGACCTCGGTCAAGTCGATCAGAGGTTACATAATTTGACACTTATATTTCATAATTTAAGCCCAAATCTGTATAGATCATCTACTTGGCAGTAATTACAACTTTTACAAACAGCTTTTCGTTACTGTGGCGGACTATGGCCTTAGCTCTTCTAATCATATGTAGAGATCCGAACCCAGAAGTGGGACAATTACGGGTTGTAATGATGACGATAATGATGGACCGTAAAATTACATAATTTCTTAGCAAATTTAAATAATGAATTATTTTAAGCAAAATGCAAATCGGATTCTGGTAAATATAATGCTTCAAAAGGAAAAATAATCTATGTAATCTATAAAAAGTTTATGTTGTCTTTTCAAACTAGCTAAAAAAATATGTGCCTTAAAAAATTACAACCAAATTAAAAATACAATTCTTAACTTATTGCATCTATTGTGGACTCAATTTAAACTATGTTTTGTCAACTTTATCATTTGATATAATTTATGATAATACATTATACCGTAATAAACTTCACATATTAGTTAAACTCTTATAAATGTTCCACATGTTTACACGTTTAGTGTGCCACGGACAGCTCCCGTACATTATTTCATGGCTTGATTAGAAATTAGGACTTGCAACAGCTCTCAGGACCTTATAGCTTATAATAATTTACACGGTCTTCCAACAATGGCTACAACGGTAAGATTAACTAGTGGAGCCACTAACCACAGTATCGTTATATTTATCATTATAATTACCATTGAACATATTCATACTTTAAGGAGAAACAGGTGAAGTACAGTACTTAATAATAAAACCCCAACTCGGAATCAATTGTGAATTTCATCAGTGAGATAACAGAATTAAGGAGCTTTTCTGGTAACTGGTACAAAAATGTTTATTTACATGGTGGTTACTACAATATACACCGTCTTAAATCTAGGTTTTATATTTTTAGCTAGAAAAGAACTTTCCTAAAAAAATTGTAAATAGTCTTAAGATTCGAAAAATAGAGTACTGAATAAAATTCTATAAAGCGGTGCAAAATCGAACAGTTGGATATGATATTCGCAAGCCCTTGCCAATATTAAGAGCAATCGGTGCGACACGAAAAGGGCGCGGACCCTCCCAGGGCCCAGTGACCCCATTGGTTACAATTCGGAGGGACGATGCGCAGACTACTAGGGTCGAGTGCTGCTCCGCGCAACCAATCAATTTACACATTTTTTAAATAAAGAAGCAAAGTAATAAAAAAGTGTGCGTTTTTTATGGGGAATGTTTACATGATACACGTCATGTTGTAACCCCTATGTAATGTTTTGATGATTGATGATGCTTTATTTTCAACTGGTAAACGGATATATATCATTATCATTGATATCATCTTTATTGTGATGACTTAATTTTTGATCTGTTGATTAATATTAAAGATCCTACTATGTCTACCAAAATTATTTTTCTGCATCGGACTGCAATGCCATGATGATTACCGAGAGATATTAACGAAATCAACTTAAACATTTTGTCATAACCGAAGAGATAAGTAACATTACACGTATGTGGAATTTGTGTCCTACTGCTTATTTTTAACACTAAAAAGCACTGAACACATTTAAAGCAATCTTATCATATTTTGAGCTATTCCTAATTATTATTATATCTGGAAAACTTTTTATCCAGGGAAAAGCATCTATTTCTGCAGATTTATTCAATGTGCTACTAGAATTACATAACAATATCTTAAGGATTCCAAAACTTTTTTATTCTATAATACTTTACCTGTACGATATTAGTCTACCTTAACATTATCATTGATAAGACCTCCCATTCTCATCCTAATTGTCAAGCATAAGGAAGAAGAAAAAAAAATCGTTCTTGTTAGTGTCTGTGCCAGAAATGTGAAGTTTAAACATTATTTATAACACAAAATCTCTAGGACTCGCGTGACGCTAGTAACAGTTCCATGGTATACGAGTGGTTATATGTTTTCCGATTATTATTTCGACGTGACGATAATCACTTACATGTATCAAATACTTTATATGCAATAGACATAACACACGGACTTCACAGTTTATTAGCAAAGCACTACATTAATGTAACTTAACACAACTAAAGTCGCTATTTATAAAATTTATAACAGGCAGTTAAAAGTTTACTCTACACTATGCCCTTTGTTCCTCTAGAAAAAGGTTAAAGTAAGTAACCAATAACTTGAAACTAAACAGAATAAAGTTATTTAATTAATAAACAAAATGTTCCTTAAAAGCAAATCTTCCACTATAATTTTTGTATGTTGCTAATCATAATATCATAATAATTATTTCTAAGCCATGTATATAATATATAGATACCTAAGGACTTCACAGGTAATCTGTTAAATTTAAAAAAATATATATTGATTCTTTAATATGAGCATCAGACATTTAATAGGCATAGATTGATAACTATGATTTCAAAGTTTAAACTCACACAAACTACTATTCCAATATGTTGTAGTAAATTCTATTTAAAGTCATCGTTCACCTTCATGTTAAAACAGCAGCCGTTGAGACAAAAGGATATACTTTTACTTTTTACTATAAAATAGTTTAACTTAATTTAAGATTGCAATAGATGTTACATACAGAGGTTTTTTTATTATAAATAAATATAAACATGATTAAAAACCCAAACGAGCAACTGGAAAAAGTGGCTCCAAAATTACTGGTTAATACGCCTTTCGTAAAATATGATGTCAGAGGCATCTGTGTCTTCGCAAGGCCAACGTGTACTAGCTAAAGAATACTCTTGATACAACTGTCAAATAGTTAGCCACTTACCCGCTAGATGTCGGTAATCGTAAAATGGCAATAGTTCTTTTAATATATTCTAGATGACGCTTTTTAATGATTATCAATTTATAAAATAGAGGCTCTTCTACAAACCTTTTTCATTTAGTACTAAGTTAAAATTCTGTAATTGCCACTGCGCATTTTTCTTAGTATTAATATAGTTAGCGTAGTTATATCATTTCGCATTACCGCAGGAAGACGTAAAAAGTAGTGTTTTTCATGCAATTAAGACATACGTTTAACTATTACTTTAAGACCATCGACCCTGTTGAAAAAATGATAATATGAAGTATATTGCCTTTACGCACATGCAACAAGGGACACTCTCACTAAGATATGAGCAATTATAAATAAATGTAATTTTATAAACTAAAGATATTGACGAATAATAGCAACAACACAAAAGTCGCATACATGGTAATGACCTTTAATTACAATGTAAAAATATGTACACCTTACGGACGCTGGTTTGAAGATGTACTACTCCATAGTGTGTAGGAACTACTGCGTGGTCGACGCGACGCAATGTGGCACTGCGTGTGGGCATCACTGAATAACTACAACAGTTTATTGTTTAAGTACCACATAATACTTCATTTATTCATACTCATGTCTATCAAATATTATATTCTTATTCACATAAAAAAATTAACAATTTATAATGTTAGTTATAAGTTAATTTTTCTTCTACACCCGTCCTAAATAAGTTAGTAGACAGTGAGTTAAAATAAAGTATCTATTGAGATCGTATAAGGCGGGAAGTGGAAGGCGTGATTTACCAAGATTATCCCGGCAAGCTGTTAGGGCGAGGGCCGGCGTAACGGTAACGCGTGTTTCGATTTCGTAGAGCATTTCTCCACGAGGTCCCGTTACTCGCCCGAAAGTACTCTTGTTGCTTGCTCGACTCGGTCGCTACGTTCAACCGCTCGCTTAATATGACCGATCGCGAGTTCAGCGTATTGAGAACACCGTTTAGTTGCCATTATATTTGTTCAAAACAAAGCCAGTCTTTTCATGATTCGTACCCACAATAAATACACTGAGTTCAACTAAGAACGGTGACCTCATATACATATGGAAGTAATAATAAAATTAGTTATTTATTATTTTGAATGTTAATTTCACGTACATAAAGGAAAATATTAAAAGTACACTTGAGATAAATTTGAGTATTTTTTGGGAAGTTGTGCAACCGAATGGCCTTGGCGTGAAGTGCGGGTCAATGACTGCCGTGCATTAACTCCGAATGATGTTTATTTTATTGAGAGAGTGAACGTTTGTGAACCAACAAAACACAAACTGTCTAATAAAAATAAACTGCATTATTTCGACCGAGTGAATTCATTGCGAAGGCGCTAGTGTTTTCATAACACGTGCCTACGTCGTTCCAAATGATTTAGGTTCATTAATAACCCGACTTAACTAGAAATCCTAATTATTTATATATATATGTTCTCCTAAGCGACGTATTAATAATTCTAGAATTGTAAAAGTCAGTTCTACATCAAATAACTGTCAGTTATTAGACAGTTAGTAAATAATTAGTTATAGAAATAAATAATAGATAACTTTACAGCTGTCTTGTTTGGAAAACCAGCATCGGTCTTAAATTATTATCTCATTATTTATGTTAGTTTTCTTATAAATTGCTAAATAAATTTGAATAGATTGTATGGCTGTCATTGTTTCGTCTTGTACCTACGTATGTTATCTGATAACAATTAATATTCCTAACTAATATTACGACTCATAGGATAAGTAATTTCAGTGTAAGGTTTGTTGCGCGCTACAAACTTTGTAACAATTAATATTATAAATGATATATGCCCATATTTAATACTTTACAAATAAACTGCTAAGTATTTTAGATCAGTTTAGAATCTTATCAACGCCATTGCGATCCCACCGCTGGACACAATACATGGTCATACGTCAGGAGGGCTAAAAGTTACACCCGACCACGCTGGCAATATTCCAGTTGGCGAACTTCACATTCCTTTGAGAACATTATTGAGAACTCTGAAATACCTTTAGAAGTTTTCTTCTGACGAAAGCGAGGTATCATTTTTAACAAATAATATTACTTTAATTATATTATTTTAGCGTGAAAGACTCCATCCATACCGAAGTCCTAGCCAACCACCTATAACTGAACAACAGAAGTGGCAATAGCGAACAGTGCCTCCTGTTGTGGACGTGTGGGCCTGTGCCTTTCACTCTAATACCGACGCCTTGCGTCTGGTGGTATATTATACTTTATATTATTTTTTAGTTAATATAAGACGGCTAACTAATGGCCTCTTCTTGAGTTAACCATAAAATGTTACAGTGCCAAAAATAAATGATGAATCTTGGTGAACGACATGGCCTCGATGTTTGAAAATGGACATTCAGCGCTGAACACTCATCATCAGATGGGTCGTTGAGTCGTTCTTCAAATATTGACATAACTACGCGTAGCACCCTAAATTGCAAAAAAAGAAATTCTCGAGGGATTTAAATATAATTTTCTGTTAAACTTAAATAAAATATTGCAAGTCTATTTCTACTTTAACAGTGAAAGTGATATTATTGTAAAAATTAAATATTTTTTCTTTCTACCTTCTTCTTTGAATTATATTTTTATATACGAATTTTATATCTATATATTTAATAATATCTTATGTCTTCCTTTTAGCTGTCCACTGGTGTTTGTAGTTAAACCCTGTCGTTGAGTCGCTGATACCCGCTGCTGTAGTATTCATCATTAGATTATCTTATATAGAATATAATTAGACCGCGTCCAGCAATTTAGCACTTCAGTTAAGTCTTAGTACTTGTCTACTACGTTTAGTATTCCGAAACACAAGGAGTTCCGTAAGCAGTGCTCCAAAACGACAACGTGATGGAATCTTTGGAAAAGTACTCCATGATTTATATTTCCAAGAATAACGGAACATATTTAACGGCTTCGTTAATAATTATGTACTTCCAAGTTTCGATGAAGTATCCAAATATCTTGAATTTTTTTAGTATCTACATTTCAAACTGCATTTCTCATTGAAAAAAAAAAACATATACTTGTCACTATTAATTGCATGTTTCATGATTCATTTGTAAACAGATTTATTGATTAGTTAATTCTTTTTATATGATACCTATACATACATCAGGAATTATGTACCTCTAAAATAGTAGAAGATTTTTTTTAAATAGCTTATGTGTATATTTATATGTATGGATTACTTAACTTATATGTATGTATACATAAATTCAGCATACTTGAATAAACTCTATTGTGACTCTATTGTGTATATAAGTGTTTCATTTTTTCATCAAATGCTCCAATAGCTGAGAATGTACAGCCAAGAAATAATAAGAACATGGCACTCTTTAACTGCTGATCAGTTTCGAGTATAACGAATTGAATTATTTCATGTCATGGATTATCTTCATGGTTACTTGCTAAAATGTCTGTTTATATACCAGATTTCTTCACAATTCGGTCGTGTAAAATAATTTGTGTAGAGCCCAAATTTATGCTAAGAAAACATTGACGAAATCCAGATAGTATATTATATAATAAATATATTATACAGATAGTATAATATATGGTAATATTAAATATTCTACTTGAGTGTATTATTTGGACTTTATGTATAACCTTAGGTTGTTAAGATAAACCTCTTATAGTAGTTAAAACTCAATACTGTACTAAACTAGACGAAATTATTAAATTAGTAGTAGTTACATTGCAACTAAAATTGCACTAAAATACATTGTTCCGTTCCGAAACGGAACATACTCGGAGCGAAACACGTGTTGGTGACGGTATGTTTGTTTGTATATAATCTTATTTGGTAGGAGGGAGGGAAGTTCTATGCATGTATAGAAGTACATCATACATTGTGCTTGCGGATTGTTGCAATGTAAATTAATACTAATTTAATAATAATGAATTTCAGCAAAGTAACTCCTAATACTATCAGCTATAGCCAAAATTAGTAATATTTAAGACACCGGTAGCTAGGCCGCGTGGTATAGACGAAGTGGGAGGCTTGCGCGGGTGACGTAATCCATGCGGTTCGATACTCTCTAAAGGCTGCGGGGTCGACGGCCGCTAGACGCGGAACCGCGGCCTACGGCACCGCTCAATTAAATCTTCCACACTTACTTTATTTTTGTATACTTTACGCATAACTCTGTCCATATTTCGATCACCTTTCGAGTGTAACGCTCTTACAAAACACGCAAAAACAAATACGAAAAACCGTAAATTCAAACAAAAAAATATTTATTACAAAATCGCATGACACGTAAACTAATTGTATCTATCTGACGCTACGGTACCCGTCCTTTAAATAAGAACTGGCTATCCCAGTAGCACGGAGGTGCGAAAAGTCAGTACTGTCAGTATCGAGTACAAGTGGGGGGCGAGCGAGAAGGGCAACTGAGAGCGAGTTACACAAGAAGGGTTACAAAACTATGGCAATGAACCCGAGTAAACCTGAACCTTGCGAACCGCTAGCCGCCGATGGCGACGGTTGCCACGCACCTCTCCACATCTCATTGTGCATAACAATCTGGCTCTGAAATTCCATACTGGGAAATACTGTATCAAATAAAACGACATAGTCGTTAAAGCCCCAAAACTATTAACGTTATGTAAGCATTCAGCAGTAATTCGTTGATTATATTAAATTTAGTAGTTAAATTAACTTATATATTTTATAATTATAATTTATTGATGTTAAAGCATTCTTCCAAAAGGCGACCTTCCGGTCGGTCATCAGTCAAAAGTCCCCAAAGAAAAAGTTGTTCTTCTGAATCACATAATGAATTGCAGTTATTGAAATGCCCAGTATTTAGAATTCGCTGCTACTCAAAAGTACTACCAGAAAAAGTAATAAATTATTTTTTCACACACTTTTAGCGCCACCTCTTACAAGATGAAAACAAAATTAAAAATAAACGTACCAACCAGTACTGGTCAAATATGTTCATATTTCTTGATAGTGGATTTAGATGTACCTTAACAGTATTATATCAAAGGAAGAGTTAGTAAGTACAAGGGTGTACAAATACGATTAAACATCAGATCTGTTAAAAACATGTTTATCCACCCTTACGTGACTACGTCATACACAAATTCAGGAACAGGTAAAAAAGAAAAATCCAATTGGTTCAGTAAAAGAAAATAAAGTTTTCTTTTTCCCCGAGCAAAAAGATAAGTGGTACTCGTACATAAACTGATTGATGAAAATACTAATCCCTACTCGCTGGAAGTATTACATAAGAAGGTCTATAGGAAGGCATTCACCGTACTGCGCAATGCGGAAATATTTTGTGCCTGTTGCGCTACGAAGCTGCTACAGGCGTTCCATGTATATAAAGTGCACTAAGGAGACAAGTATTACATGGGCCTTTAATGCATTTATGTCTTCGTAGTCCAGCAATAATACTAGTATTTCCCATAATAATCCTCCTAAATATTCTATTCACATATTTCAATCGTAAAAGTTACGGAATAAAAAAATCGTAGATGATTATCGTATTGATTTGTTATTTTTATATTCAAAATAGGTAAGCAGCAATTAGATTACATGTCATATTTCATAATAATAAGGTAAAAATGCTTATAGAATTTACCTTTATGTTCTATCTTCATCGTGGAATTTAGTTAATTCCATCATTGTATTATTATTCATATGTCATTCAACGTAATAGTACGTTTACATGAAACTTTTTGCAGTAAAATGCTTCTGTTGTCATGCGGACTTAATGGTTTAATACATACTTTAAACATTTAGGTGTATTTCATTTGATTTTAGCAACAAAGTTAAAATTACATCGCACCGGGATTTAACAATATACAGCGCTTAATTACTACAAGGATACTTATAGT
>DWPT01008628.1:0-10095 GCA_018251895.1 Agathymus mariae mariae
CTTGTATGTTTAGTTTAATCGTCATATTGCTAAAAAAGTGTGCTTTTCAATTTATTTTATTATGTTTGTATTTAATGATACGTTTCGCGATATGGCAATGTATTATTTAAACAATCTCAGTACATACTTTCTTCATCTTCGGGATCAAATAATTGTAAAAAATATTACTTGAATATTTTACCCAAAATATTTACATCAATACTTTTGTCATACTTAAAATACGAATATTTTATTATTTTTTATCAACTACCTACTATGAAATAAACAAACAAAATTAAGTGTGTCAAGTTTAAATCGCATTAAAATCTAAACTGTATCGTTAGTCAATATAAAAGTCCATAAAACTCGGATTAGGGGGCCTTTTCTCGGGCGCTCTATTGTTAAAGAAATCCTATTGTCGTGCGAGGAGAGTGCTAATTACTCGCGTGAATGGCTGCCTTTTGACGATTGTAATAAGGTTGTCAACATTGTGAAATATCTATATAGTGCATATTTGTCGAAAAATCGTTAATGTAATTATGATCGTTGCATCATCCTGTACTAACACACTGCTGGGCATGGGTCTATCTAGGGTGTGCCACAGCACTCGGTCCGACTTTGACCTCTTTTAACCTCTACCATCTGGCTCAAGGTCGTCGGTCAACCGGGGTCAATTATAAAATATAAGAATTAACGAAGTACAATAATAGAGCAATCGAAATTTATATACCTTATGAATTTTAATTTTATTTGAATATATCTGATCGCTTAGGTGTCGAATTCAAATTCAATATAATTTAATCCTTAAGGTAATCTGTAAATACACTCATATACGTTATTTTTTGTTTCTAATACATATTTATGTACAGAAATATGGTACGTCACATAGACAAGCAGCACTAGATGAAGCATAGATTGTTATTCACATTCAAACATTCATTAAATAATTGATTTGGTTTGTATTTATGGTCTGTTATTCTATTAAAGGACAACCCTAGACAGCAAACGGATTTGTCATTATAGTTCGGTGTACAGACTCATTCTGGTTTCGTCAATGCCAATATATACGTTAAGTTCGGAGCAGTAAAGACGGGTTTTCAAGAAATGTATAATTTAAGTGTGAAAATGGTTGTATGGCAGATTAAGTTTTACTATCACCCGCGATCTTGACTACAGATTTTAATCGTAATGTGTTGTATTCAGCGATTATTTGTAGAGATCTTTTATTGCGCTGTGATATTTTTTATAGATACTTTATGACCCAATATTTGAAAAGCATACGCAAGTTACTTGTCTGTGGACAGTTTTTAATTTATAATGCGTGTACCGATCTATATTAGTCGTATATGCGATTTTATGGCAGTTTTTGAGATCAATCTAAAGATTTTTGTGTAACGAGAACCGCATCAAAAAAGATTTAGTAGTTTAGTGTGACAGTCTAATAGTATAATAAAGAAATTAAGTTTATAGATATGGTAAGGTAGGTTATTAGTTTATTACCTATGAATACTACAACATCGTGTCACAATAGTATCTTATACGGTTTAATTACGTACTAAGGCGTGTCCGAGGTTCAGTGGGTCAGGACCCTGCGTGTCGAATCAAGAGATCTCAATTTTCGTTGTGCGTGACTTCTCATTCGCGCATTGTCCATTGCACTTGTTACATAATTAATCTCAGTGAGAGAATGTTTGTGTAAAAGATTTTGCTTAAAGCGCAAACATTGTTAACCAATTTAAGAATAGAATTTAAAATTGGTACTTGCTATAATATTTCGTAGATAACTAGTTATTTAATCACCAGTTTATTGTAACTGGCATGAGCAAAAAGCGCATTATATACAAATTCACAATAACTTCGTACAGACAAATAGTCCCATGTATAGAGTTTCTCTATACGTTTGAATTTATCAGGTCTCCTACCAGGGTCGCGTGTTTTATGTCCTTATACAACATTACAATCAGTATAAAAATACAAATGACTCTCATAAAGCAAAGTAATTGGCCATAACTCCACCGTTATAAGGTAAAGGTCATGTTTCCCGTTTCCATGTGATTTAGAGCAGCGATTATTATAATTAAGTAACTCCACGCAAACACTTCTTCATAATGATTCTTCGCAAGTGAACGTCGATTTAATTGAAAATAGCAAGGTAAAGGTAATTTTTTTGTGAAGAAGAGTCTACACGTATGTGTCAGATATAAATATGTGTGTACTCCATCCATCTCCATCTTTGTGTCCAAGTCAATCTCTGGTTAGAGTCCTGGTACGGTCCTCCTGTTGGAGGTCGCTGGCCTCTGTACCGACCAGTTTAATTCTAACGGTGTAATCTGTGGTACTTATTTTACCTATCTGTCTAGATGCTACCTTCGATCTAGGGTGAACTTTAAAATGGTCCCTACCGAAATTGGTGGCTGTATCGTAGAGCAGTAATAAACGGAACATGTTTCCTTCTTGGCCAGCATCGGTGATGCCTTTGGTGTTACGGATGTCCACGGGAAAAGATGATTTACCATACTGCAGTCAGTCTGATCTTTTATCGTTTGTTAGAATAAAACATAACACCGAGACTCAAAAATAAACACTCAGTGATGTATTAATGTCTATCAACCACGAGTCGAAATTGGTTTTCTTCTTTGGGTAAGCAAGATTACTAAGGATAGGGTAAAATTTTTGGACGTAACACTACCTATTATTATGCTAAACTTATGTACTATAAATACGATATTGCAGTTATTTCTCTATATCAAAAATGGACTGTACTGAGGCATTCCCTACAGCTAATAATCAGAATATATGTTTTTTTCAATGGAGCAAGTTAAAAAGGAGCAGTTTATACACTCCTGTCTCTTCAAATTTATTTCTTGGTAAAATGGAATTTATAACAATAGAAAGATTAGTTTAGATTAAGGTTGGTCGGAATATTTCAAGGCACGGTAAATCCCAAAAGATGCAAGGGATTTACAGACAAGCCTATTCGCACACAGATCTCCCCACAAGGAATCAAATGACCGTCACTAGCTGGACTTTGTTGAAAATTTCATTAAAATACAATACGAATGCAAGGTAACAAACACCTTATTCTGACGATATACGGTCCACTTTCGTGTGAGAAGTTAAACAATACCACACGACCGAAGTTAGCCACATTGTGCCACTTTGACAGTAAAGAATCGAATGACATAATGCCGTGTATGATTAGAGGGTGATCGCGGGTAGGTTGGTTGTTTGTAAGTACCCTTTGTTGTTCAATATGGTACTCGACAACTCGACTCACTAATCAGATGGGTGAGAGTACTTTATATAAGGCCGAAAACATGTGAAAACGAAGCGATAAAACTGTTATAATAAAGCAATAAGAGAGAGTCAGTAACAACAAAAGTTAGATTTTTAAACATAGAATATTTGGCCGTATTGGGGCGCACTGAATCCCAAACCCATTCATAGAATATGGTGTCGTAAAAGGCGCCAGAAGCTAGACTGATTGGCGGTAGGGCTCTTTGGTGTTATTAAGTCACTAATATTATTAGTCGTATTATTATATTCCCGTGAAGCCTGCCTGGCTAGCTACAATCCTCCTGCTTGAGTCAGCCGCCACACGACTCGTCGGGTTTCGGCGCTTGGCTTGAGAGCCAGTACATTCCTTCTTTCTTGGTCGACAACGCATTTGTAATGCTTTCAGTGTTAGTTTTGTCCACCGGCAACGGTGACCACTTACCATCAGGTTGTCCGTCCGTTCGTTTGTCGGTTATGTAGATTTAAAAAAACATAAATCAACACTATGATTATATTCATATTAAGGATGTCTTTAAGATTGTGTATCGCTTACCATATGGTGGTTTGTTTGATTTTGCTACTTTGCTGAGTCCTTAAACAAAACATGCTGCAGTGCTACTCGATGTCAAATATTGTTAGTGCTGCTGAGTTACTCTCGAATACTAAGATCGGGTTTAAAGTGTTAATTCAACACCCTACTAACTGAAACGGAAGAGCGCTCAAAACAACTTTGTATCGCCGATTTCGCCAATGTCTTCGTGGATGTGGCTCCAATCTTCCATCAGTTGTATAACCTAAGATCTAAGGTTATGGCAAAAGTTGATGATAAATAGTTTCGCTAAAGTTTCTCTTACACTGTAGACGACCCTTTATTTTATTTTTATTCATGAATGTGCAACTTTTTTCACATCTGTCGCTACCATTGTACTCGACCGTTGTTCAGGTAATATTAAACAGGTTTCATTTCATGAATGCGAATTTTATGACCGTTATCTCCAAGGCCATTGAGTCGGAACTTCAATAAACCAGGGGACTAGAAGGCCATAACAACAATCGGATGTGGTTGTTTAGGGGCGGTTTGCGGCCCCCAAGATGTTTTCTATGAGTTTCCAATTGCAGTTATTTCGATTTTGAGAAATTGCGGGCTTCCAATTACGCGTATTTAGTGGACGGTGGTTCAGAGTGCGTAACAGCTTTCGCTAAAAGTCTTTTTGCGGTTTTATTATTGATATTAGAATCAATCAATCACTCGGACCACTCTGTCATTCAGTTGGTAGTGAAATATACATTTTTAGATAGCAATCGTACCAACGCTTTAGCTAAACAACATTGTATCGATAACGAGGACATGATTCGAATTGAATACCCGTTTAATATTCCCCAAATTCAAGTATAAAATTGAACTCAACAAACAAAAGCCGTGGAACCCGAGGCGGTTAACGAGAATCGTGTTACAGCGATCGAGGAGCGATACCTAGCGCCCAATGCGCCCAATTAGGGACCCGACCGGCGATTAGCCGTCTACGACATGTTATTTGGCCGCACGTTAATTGCATTTAATATACACTGTTTACAAATAATAACATGTACTGGAGCAATTTGGGAAGCCGAGATTATAGGGTGGGTGCTGCGGCCGAACCGCTTGTTCTACTAATGAAGAGTACGTATGAGAGATTGCGGTTAGACATTATAGGTTGTTGTAAGATAGGAAGGGGGGGTTTTTAATATAAGTAATTATAACAACAAATTTTTATTATTGCTATTTATTTCTTGGACAGTAAATTTACAATATATTTTTTATTTTGTGTTAATGACACACCGACAAACGAATAGACGAGCCACCTGACGGTAAGCGGTCACCGTCCCCCATGGACATCAGCAAGACCAAAGGTATCACCGATGTGTTGCTGGCCAGGAAATGAGAAGAAGGTAAGAAAGTACTGACTCTCAAGTTCCCAGCCAAAACACGACGAGTCGTTTGGCGCCTGACTCGAGCAGGAGTGTTGTAGTTAGCCAGACCGGTTATAATATTTGGTTAATGAATTATAATTAAACATATAATGAACGAGTATACGAACGAGATCCGTATGAAACTGTAGCGATTATTTTCAAAGGTGCTTATCGTTTGCAGCGGCTACATAACTACACGTGAACTACATGATTGCTTGTTGAATAAATGAAACCACGGTTTGATGCGTGAACTATTGATGCATTGACGATAGACATTGAAGCGAGCTTACGTAAACATTTATGTTTACAATAAAACTGTAACCTGTAAAAGGGTAAAAACAGGACAAAAGTGTAATTTATAAGAACTTATAAGAATATGAAGAAAAAAAATACTCAGTGAAAACTGTTTTGAGTATTGATACTATATGCAAGTTTTATTTGCGTCCCCAAGCAAAGCTAGGCTGGGTTATTAACTAGTCTGTTTTGATGTAATCGCTACTCGCTGGGTGTGAAGCAAGGCTTGGCTAAATGCGATGAAGACGGATTGGTACAAGTATTTTGTAAGGCATCAACAGCGTATTATTTTGTAAATTGAACAACGTCAATTTGGGGTTACGATTTAAAAAGTTGGTAACTGAATTAAAACTTTTAACTAAGCATTGTTTGGTTACTTAGTTACGTTGCTGTAAAACAAATGAATACCCGGATCTAATATTAATGGAGGAGACCTAGATCGTATTTCAATGCACTGCCCCTGTGCGGATCGGTGGATAAGCGGTGTCGGAATTTGTTGAGTCGCCTTCGACACACGCACGGTTCAAGGGGGCACGAGGCGTGGTCGTCATGAGGCCCCGCTAAAGTCGTACATGTAAAATTAAAATAAATTACAAGAAAAATAGTAATTTATGTTTTTAATTAACTGCGATATCATATTATAGTATTATTTACATAGATCAATTAATTAATACTGTAATTCCTCCCACCCCAAATCATTGCTTTCCATCGCACCTGCTGCGCCATAGCTAAAGTATTCTAAAGATAACAACCGGTATCATAGTATCGAAGGCGTTATATACCCTCCAAAGCACGTGTGCGCTCAAGAATTACATTAGCGGTTATACATATTAATTCGTTAGGTCAATTGACGCAAGTTGTCGAAATATGGGTGCTCCATACTTACCGGCGCTTCAAGATAATATGACGCGTGTCTCTGTAATAGAAAGAGAAAGATTGAAGGCAAAGAGCCCATTCTCAATGCAAATAGCGGGTAGTAAATGAGACGGTATTACTCACAAAGTAAAATGTGTTAAACTTTTACTATCGTCTAAATACCGTCTTCCGTTTGACTAATTCTTGTTACGCAATATAAGTAAACAACCTGCAATTCAGTCAGTTGCATAAATATTACAAATTTACATATGTATTACAATGAGTTCTTGTTTGCGGAAAATATAGAGTATTTAATTTTTTGGATTTTAAATTTATAGACCCTCTTGACAACGTACGGATACGTACCTCAATTTAAGAATGGATTACAGTTTTTCTTTAATACAAACTACCTAACATTGCTTTATTTTTAAAGATTTATTTTAGTAATTCTCAAATGATGTGTTTGAATTATAACGTACAGTATGATATACGTATAAAATTGATCACAATTCTGCCCTATGACTTCGTGAGCCATAATGCACGCTTCGTCGTGATCTATCAAAACATTTGATAACTAGATATCATTAAAATATCACACAGTTCAAAGCTGTATCACCGGCCGCCGAGAATGATATAAAATAAATAAGTGAACGTTTAAAACAATTCAGAATCTCTAATAAAATGTGAGATAACACTCCCTCTTGACTTTAATCTCCTCTTCATTCACTGTAATCAGTGCATAGGAAATGTCGTTAGCAATTAACAAGCAAAAAACCGTCGAACAAGCTTTTTCATTCGAGTGCGGTTCCAATTAACTAGCGGTTACAGTGCCAAAATTAATAGCCAATCGAAACTAATTGTCGGGGGTTCGAGTCTCGGGGCGGGTTTTTTGCAAGTCAAAATAGGTTAGCATCGAATCTGACCCGCCGGCTGATTTTATGCAAATATTCCTTGGTATTATGCAAAGCTGAAAATTGTCTAGTGCCGGCTGTTAATTGATTTTTATCGATAATATTGAACAAATTTGTTTATGGTATATGTTTGTTATGGATTTCTAGATGCTGCAGTTATCACTTAAAAACATTAGGATTAAATATTAAATTAATTGCATTAATTGTATTCGCTGATTACCAGCATATTTTTATACATATGCATGTAAAGTTAATACCAATGGATAATCGAAAATAATTCTGATATAAATGTAAAAAATATAACATTTATACTCGCATGAAAATGTTTATGAGGCACCACTCTATTTTATTTTAGTATTTTTTTATTGCAACTTCCAAAATGGTAGAAGTTCTAGTATAACTGGTAATCGGCCTTCACATCGCATCGAGAAACATATTGTTTATTCGTGCGGTCAGGCGATTATTTTTAACAGGCGTTAAATTAACGTGTTGTAATGGTTTTCAAGTATCGGTTGTTGTTTTAAATATTCACCAAAAAAAATTTTTAATCCATAACGAAGCACAGATATAGAATTAGAATTTCCAATACCTTATTAGATTACAATGATGTTATTATTCGTACAAAATAAGTATTTCATACCATTGCTGTACGTGCGATAAAAATTAAATAATACACGATCATATGTTATACAAAAAAAAATATGATAATTGTTGAAGTGCAACGTATAGTAAAAAATATTTTTTTTGCAGGTATCGATGTCATAAATTGTTTGCACATCACTACGCTCCACCTACGGGGGTTGCGAAGGCCAATTTGCCTTTTAATTAAGTATACGTATAACGGGCTTGTTTTTATAGCAGATTGTTTCCACAAGGATTTTATGGGATTCCGTTGGTGATTTCTGCTATCTCGTGGCTGTTCACTTAATATTCAATTATGTACCTGGACATAAGATTATTATCTAGATTGTTATTTACGATTATACAGCAAGGATGGGGAATTTTAGGTTTTGGCAACGAGATAACTATCTATAGCTGCGTAATCACACGTTTTGTCACGTGTTTGATGTGTACACAGTCGTGTACACAGGACGAATTTTTAAGGTTTAAGCGCTCAAGCGTGCTCGGCTTGTGATATACTTACTGGGTTAAGCACGTAAGCCGTCTCTGGTATCAGATAAAAGCTAAAATACGGCGAGCCCTCTTCAACTGCAGTAAATGTTTTGTGAAAATTTTGTTGAAAGTCTAGAAACCTAGTTAAAATACTGGATAGAATACAAAAACTCATGTTTGAGGTTCTTAAATAAATAATAATATATCTCTATCATAAACATGCCTTCGCTTCGTTTCAGAAAACCTGGGCTTTAGTAGGTCCTAAACGAATTTTTGAAATTTCATTAAGTTTTATCATAATTAAATTCATGTTGCCTCATTTTGTGTATCTACTATTTAAAAGCGTATCTTTATGAACAGGTAAGGTAAAGGTAAGGTAGACTAGTGAAAAGAATAGCCTAAGGTCCATCGTAAGAAATGGACTTAGTCCATCGACTTTGGGCATGGTTGGACGTTAAATGAGTACCTACTGCTAATGGCCTCAAAATTTACGAAGTTTCTTAAGTGTTTTCGCGCACATTGAGCCATCAGTCAGATAGCAGTTCGTTAAATAATTTTAGGGGTTTCTGACCACACAAGGCCCCTTAAGTGGACATGTATCGGTTATACCCTCGGAAGAGCTCCCAATCACATTGCTAGATAAGCTCTGGAATTAATTCAACAAGGGCCGCCCCAAACACATCTGGAGGCTATCAGCAGCATCGAAACTGAAGACGGTCGGGCTGACATGGTCCGAGACGGAGCGTGTAGACCAAGACAGAACCCGATGACGGAGTACTTTGGAGGCCCCTGCCCCACCTAGGGGCCCTAGGACAATAGTGTTGACATACTATGCATTGGATTTCAAATAGATTGAAGCCGAGTTACTGAAACTACTTTTGAAAACTGTTGTGACAAAAACAAATTTGAAAATATATATTGTGAAGCAAGCGGAAACGTATCATATAGCTTGACAAGTAAAATGGCGTTTCAAGAGCTCCATGTGATGGCAAGTATGGTAATAGTACATAACGTCACGCGTCGCGTCGGTGCGAGAGGAGACACGACACACCGTGTGCATTAGCGCAACCGCGGTGAACACTCTCGTGTAACCTGGTCTTTGTTTGGAACAGTAAAAGTTGTCACGAAATGTCGTTGCTTTTTAGGTTGAGTAATGGTATATTCATATTTTATTTTTAGCTGTAACATATTGACGTTAAACGAACTGCGATTACGAATTCGGCGCGTTGGTATGGGGACTTTTATAATAATAAAGTAATATTCTTCTTCATTTATTTATTAATTAAAATCACTTCCACAGGTGGATGGATTTGTGTTTGTCACATTATGTTAATAGAGTTCCGTTGTTCTTCGATACAGAGAATCAACAAGTATCTATTCCATACGTAGAATGATAGCAACACCAGGTATATTTTCTTTGGCGAAGCCAACATAAATTATATCTAATTTTATTTCTCTGCGAATAACCGTTGTCTCCTCTGCAACGGTGGCGCCGTATTCTGCAAATCTTTGTTTCGAGTTACGACGAAGCGATGACAGCCGTACATGACTTGCACTTTCAGCGCATTTAGGTTTCTATCCTGTTGCTATGTTCGGATATTATAAAGAATGAAATGTTTTTTTTTTTTAATTAAATTTTTATGTTTTTATAGAAATAGATTATTATTAAATTATTATTATTAAACGAGCTATGGAGAGGGCTATGCTCGGGGTTTCC
>DWPT01008629.1:0-10095 GCA_018251895.1 Agathymus mariae mariae
CCTATCAATTTGGACGGGTCTCCGCTATTCAGTAACTGCATCCGCCGGCCGAGACGTGAATCACGGGCCGGTGTGTCACGTCACCACTGATTCGCAGGTGAGTCAGGACCGGTTAATGCGTACATTACATAATGACTCAACGAGCTTCTTATCCAAAACTACACTATCGAGCTTCATTTCCACGGTGGGTAGGTTGCAGCGTCTTGTGCGGAATCACAATTGTTTTCATTACTTTTTTCGTTGGGAACTTTACGCTCCTGTGTTCGTGCTGAATAGTGTGGCTAGTTTTCATTTCATACAATTATCATATAAATGTTCTGGGGAAAATTTAATTTTCTTTAAATTTTAAAAGTAAATTTTATGAAATATATATTTTAATAAGTATTAGTCACTTTGAAACACGTGCAATAGTAATGGTATACCTCAAAGTATCGACAGTGTTGCCAGTCAGTTTGCTATAAGATTATATGAAAAAGTCTATAATAGGTATTTATAAAATTAAAGTTGAATTGTCGGATAGTCCCAGTACAGGGTTAGAACCTAATATGGTCTATTGCCAATGGACACTCGCATTGGACGATAAAACCGTCACTGTCTAGACACGGCGCCGTGTCGGAAGAGTTGCCACACGATATAAAGTATGTCGTTATATTACGGACGGTGTGTATAATTGTACAATGAGTGTATAATAACGGACTCACAGCTATATGTAGGTCGACTGTATGACGGAGCTCGCTGGACTGTTCGCTCCTTCAGTCACGTGTTTCGACAATATTTCACACACGCTGAGACTCTAAGTCTCACGTTTATATCCGTCAAGAAATTGTTCTTAGATACAAAGTCTCTCTAATTCCTTTTAAAGGAGATAACCAAGTAGATAGGGTCTGAAGGATAGAGAAATTATTTTTTAGTACCCGTATCATCGACAAAGAAATCGTGTACTCCATCTTATTTATTTATAACTTAAAAAATAATCGAGTTTAATAAAATATCATTATAATTATTACAGTAGTGTTTAAACAAAGTCACCCTGAATAACGGTCTCCCAAATTGAAAGGTACAGTACAGTACAGTACAGGAAGGCCGCGACCCGAAGTATAACGTTTTAAAATATTGGGCGTTCATTGTGTTCTGTTTTATGTTTTTATAAATAGATGTAATCATATAACTTTAATACAACACAGAGGGCTGTGTCAGACAAACTATGTTTGACGGCACAGCGTCAGCGCGCTATTCCAAGAATCCGTTTTATTTACATTCACTCGCCCACTTCGTGTAATAACCCCGGTTAAGTATGTGTTGCTATTATTAATATATCATATATGGAAGCGAATATTTTCGCATAATAAAAATAGAAAATTTTGTGGAAAAAGAAATATTAACAAAGATTGCTTAGATGTTATCAGCCAGGGTCGCTATTCGACGTGTTCATGCTCGGTATGGAAGGCTAACATTTTTGTAGTCATAACAAATACCATTGTGAGTATATAACTGACATACACAAAGCCTAGATTAATAAAATACCTCTGTCATATAGTAGGTGCGTGCTACTACGTACTGAGTACTAGTAAATTGTACCAGTTAGGTACTAGTACTACGCACCAGGTAGGTCTACTTATCAAGCAGATACTAGTACTACAAACTAGTTAGATGTTAGTACTACGTACTAGGCACATAAGGAGTTCAATTATCGCATGCCTTCGGATGACATGAACTCCGACACCTACTTGGCTACTAACTCCCCCACGAATCCGCGCTGGAACTACGTTGTGTAACACTAAGGTTTTTTAATTATTTGACTCGTGCGCTTCATTGGACCACTATAAATTGAAACAACGGATTCTGTAAGTTACTAGGTACTTACTTTACTGTGTACACGATGTCGAACCGTGGCCACGCTACACTGCCCCACATAGCAGTTAACGTCACATTGTGTCGGCCGGAGGACAATACGTCACGGTGGCTGCTCCGCGTCGAACGTCGAACCCTGGTCTTTGAACTGGCAAACAGTGCTCCGGGAATGTAGGTCAGGTCGCCAGTTTTTACTGACACTGGCGGTCGGCTTTTGTTTATTGTAATTACTCTCACATCGGAGTAGTTAATCAAATCCGCTCGTTTTTAATGTGATTCAACTGTAGCAGAGTTCTGCCTGCCGACGACAGCCCCAGCTTGACTTGAAGTTTACTTCAATTTTTTACCTTGTATAAAATGACGGATAACAATTAAAATTTACTCAGTCTACTTCATAAACAGCTTTCGGCAACCTTTGTTTTTCGTTGTATTCTACGTATGTTGATAGTCGTCCGAAATCCGTATAGGTAAGCATAGGCCACAGAGAGGTGGTTTAGTGACCACGTGGTTTGACCGTAGGTCTTTTAAAAATATGATGTACCAATTCTGTTGAACCCTACAAGTTTCAAGGTCGTGTAATAAAAATGGCGGCAGACAGTTTTAATCATTCTATTAAGAGAATACGTTTCCGGCCACTTGAATACTTTGACAAGTTTTTTTGTTAAAGTTAATTGCATATTCAGTCTCAAAGAAATGAAATAGGGTGTTAAAGTTGGTAATGGGAAATGTAGCGAACAATTTAACTTGGCCGCGAGTTACTCAGACAGACGGGCTTGACGAATTTATCTTCTTTGATGAACCACAAGGGTTTGGTTTGAAACTTGTCTCAGTATTTAAGATCTTTTTGATCTGCGTTCAATTCATTGGCAGACGCGCTCAGCACCTAGCTGGTTCTGGATTACATAAACAAATATACGGGTAGAAACGTGGTGTCTGTCATATAAACGCATACCGTGGCCGTCAACTTGACCCACGACTCTTCCAGTTTAGGACGATACATTCATAGTTTTGACCAGCTTGAAAATATTTAATACACATGTTACTATAAAAATTCTGTGTGTGATAGTCACTCCTCAATTCACATGTGCCACACGGGGCGACATCGATGGGTTCTCGGCCAACAAGATCCCTGCCACCTCAAATATTGTAATGATTTGTGTTCGAAATTCAAGGAGAGTAACATTCATACATCAACCTGTGAGAATTTCTGGGTAATGACGTGAAAGTACGTCAATCACATCAGGTATGTTGTTGACAAGTAACGTCACGTCAAATTTTCTAATATATTTGAGTTCAAAGCATCAAAATTATTGTAGTCTACGTATATCTTCCTAAACCTTCCACTTTTACCTTGCACCACCCACTTTCTGTACGGATTGTCCACCTACTGGACTCAAGTTATTCTCAGATAATGGAGGGGCTTAGCGAACTTAATATTTAATACATAATTGACCACACTGTGGACAACCCTAACACATGTAGGTTTTCTTATGATATTTTCTTTTCCTGGAGCAATGGCTATATAAAAACACATCCATATCCGCACTCCTATGCCCACATACTGCGGTGCGACACGCCATTAAAACATCGCAAATACGGTTGGTATTTAACCCGGAGGACAAAAGCTTTTCTACCTACCACATTAATGTTTAACACCGCCGGGAATTGAACTCGGAACCCTTAGCTTAGCAGGCATAATCAACGCCAGAATACAATCAAAGAAGTTGTAGTGTATTAATAGTAAAACGTTGGTTGCGTTGGATTACAGTCGACTTTTACCACCAGAACAGTCCAGATTGACAGGTATAAATCCAAACACAGAAATCTAAATAATGTTTATTTGCCAATTAAGCCCTCTTCTCACACACAGTCAATCAATGAATCAGAGCGCGAGCCAAGTTAGCCGAATGATATTATTGCCTTTATACTAATCATGATACTGTCTAGGTAACAAATAACCGCAATATTTCCCAATATTAAATCTACCGAAATTTCACCGTTCAGCACATGAGCCCAATTAGACAATTTATTTGCCGACCCTTTCATATCAAATCGCGACCCACAAAACCCTCCCTTCTGTAGCGGTTCTATTGGAGTTAGTTACACTGCGATACAAACACGTTTGTGTACATATAACTGTAATACCGTGTGGTGCAGGTAGACCAGCAAGGTCTATAAATTGGAGTGAGCTTAAATATTGACGCACGTTTTAATCCCGTGTTCCGAGGTACTCGCTTGTCTGACGACCGCCACTTGAAAGATATACCGGTTTTGGAAATAAACAAATCTCATATAATATTCTCTGTAAATTGTACACAACCACACCAGGAACACAGAATTTGGGACTCAGATAGCGTCCCTAATATTATTATCGACAAATGAACTGATTACTAGTTCATGAACTGATTTCTAGTAGATATTTTAAAAATATTTATTTAATTCAATTTTTTTTTTTTTTTTCAAATTACATGTATATAATGTCCATGGACTCCAGTGGCCGTGATGCACCAGGTCGACGCGTGTGCCTCTTTTCCTGTTCCATTTCTATTTCTAATAAATAACCATCGTTTATAGTGTTTGTTAGATCGAAGTACGGCAATAATAAGTTGCTATAATTTCTCGCTGGGACCACTTATCGCAAATCGTTTTGAACGATGCAAGTGCTTTACAAACCTTCTTATGTCACGTCCCTCACAAATATTTTGGGGGTGTAAGAAGCTAAATAAATGTTAGACGTTTGTATCCGTCGAGTGCCGCTGTCATTTATAAATGCTATGTTTGTGACCGTTTTCTTTGTGTCAGTAATGGGCCCAGTCGTACAGTTATGGTACATCCCATTCGGATGGTGTGGGTTAGAAATTAGGTGTATATTTATTAAGATTAAACTTTATGTACCATGTAAGTTTATATAGAAACAAATACGGACTTAACGGTAAAAGCTGCTAGTCGTCGATGTAACGAGCTCAGTTCACCGCCGGGGCCGGACCGACGCTGCTGTTTGAATACTGTAATAAAGTTATCCTTCGTCTGGTATTTAGTTTTATTTTTTACTCGACGTATTAAGACCCCAAGAGGATCAATAGAAACCTATTTGTTAGTAAGTAAATGACAATCACACAACGACATTCCGTAGACGGCTTTATATGCTGGGCCCGTGAACATGCCACTTCCGACGAGTGAGGGGATGATGTCACGTCGGTACTGTTGGGCTACATTTGTATCATGGTAAAAGGTGGACCGATGGATTCGAGGGTGTCCTGCCAAACCTAAGGTGACCGTATCGAACCGAAAGACTAACAATGGCTTTATTGAATTGACAATGATTTAAACAATTTAATATTATATTCAGTGGACACATTTTACCAAATCCCCTAACGATAGATATTGGAACGAAGTTTCTGTATTTTTTCGACCATGCGACTGGTTACGACTAGTAACAAGAATATGGCGTGATTACTTTATTTTGCCCCGAATCCAAATACGTTACCGAATAAAATTACTTTTTACGAGAAATGCACAAAAAAGGAATCGCAAAACATGAAAGTTTTTGCTAGAAACGGTTTTAACAAAAGGTATTTATTACACGGCGGAGTGTGAATCAAAAACTAGCCGCGTTTTGCTCTCTAATGAAATGAATTCCTTCACGTTTCCGAGTTTCCCGATCATTTTTAACCGCCAACCGTGTAGTTAGTTTGTTTTTAATGTTTGTGGACGTTGAAGTGGGTAACAGTGTACTGTCCCCCCGCTGTTCATTTATCTGTACTAAAGATTAACAGACGTAATACCTACGTGTGACCGCTGTGAGTGCTGTGCGGAACTGCACGACTTGATACACCTACGTCATTCGCTCGATCGTACATATGGAGATCTAGATTTTCACCAGAAATTTTGCACTTACATTTATTAACCTACGTCATAAATAACCTCTTCGTGTTGCGTTCCGATTGCTCATGGTTGAAGTACTTTGACGGTACGGCAACCCAAGGTGATCCGATAAAGTTTCGTTAGTTGGCCGTTACAAGGTTAGACTCTAATCGCAACGAGGTCGCATTGCTAACTGCTCGAACCTTTTACCATCTTTAGCAATAGGGTAATTATTATCAATTGACCGTTAACAACCGTACCTACATACCACCGATTAACAAGGATAAGCACGATTAGGAGAGGACGTCGACCGTTCACTATACTTAGCTGGAGGCAGAATCATCTGGCTATAAACAAATTTAAAAATAACTCACACGCGTACGTCATCTTCTTCGCATTAGAATGGTCTGCGCCTGGTTGTGACATATCAACATTTGACAACAAACATACATGTTACTGGAATTGCAACAGGACACCACCCTTTGTCCGTAAGCTTGGCTCACAACCAATACATTTTGTATATAGACCAGCTGGCCCGTTAAGACGCTTTTTTGCAATTTATTCCCGGAACAAGATCACAATGCTCCTTACCGGGTCCAATCGTGAATCAAACTAAACCATCCAGGTATCCATTTAACTGCACACAAAATTTCATAAAAATCAGTATATCCGTTTAGTTAGTAAACAAAAGGTCATTGGAGTTTTATAACGACGGTAATATTTAATCATTATGATATATATACTTTGATTATTATAAGGTGTTTTATTTTACAGGTAAAGCACTCAATGTTTTAAGGATTTCATGTGAGTAATATTGATTTCGTGAGCAACAGTAATAATTTTATTTCGGACATAATTATTGTTACTGAGTTACTTGTTAGTTACTGATTACATTTAAGGTGATTCATATGACTACAATTATTATTGAAATGGGATTAATATTAGCTTTGGTCAACGTGCAGGCAAATCATCGCCTCACCAAGGACGAGTCCCCGCGGCCGGCCAACGCGCTCAGATAGCTATTCGAGATGGCTAAAGTTACAGCGCTCCGTACGGATAGCCTGACCGCTTACGGATGATACCGCGATATCTCTCACACACTTCTGAAAATTTCGGGCCACCGTGTGCCCGCCTCTTGTCTCCTATGTCAGGTTGTTGCACGTCAGGGACGTGGGTAAATGTGAGCCGCGAAGGTATTAATGTATAATAATAATAAATAAGATACGTCATATCAACACTTAAAGTATTGCTACGTGAAATAGATAATCCGGCTATCTTGTAAAGGTTGAAACTATGCAAACCAAGCAACTGCGTGAAGCACCGACGGCGCGGCGGACGGCGCGTGACCGCATTGGCGCTGCCGCGCGCGCTTCCAACTGTTGCACGCATTGACTTGTTCAGTTGATTTGACCCAATGAACGAGTTCACAAAAGCGGGCATGTATATTCAAAGTCATTGATTTATAAAATATTTAATTTTATAACTTATTGCGCGGTATTAAATCATTTTATTAGAATTTTGGAATTTTTTGACATTAATAGAAGTTAATTATCATTGCAAATTAAACTTATTGTAATTGACATTTCGGATATTTATATTATTACTTTTGTTAAATTCAATTATATAAATTATATTCAATTATTATTATATATAATTTAAACATGATCTGTCTAAGAAATCGGACATGATTGTAAATTTATTAAATTAATTTTGTAAACATTTGTAAATACACTAACACATCAGGGTTACTTGTAGTATCAGTTGTGAGTTGAAATACATAAATAAAAAATAGTTCGCAACGATTTAAAAACGACATTCAACAAAGGAAAATGTCTCACATACCTAAGTAGTCCACCGATCGTTTCAAGTACCTCGAAGGTATACCGCGACCGGAACGTTCTCGAAAGTATTCATACACCTCGCCGACTTAGAATCTCGGCACGAGAGCCGCCGCTCAGACGGGCCGTGAATACGACGCGCGTGCCCGCGTGGCTCGCGACGTGCCATCGCAGGTATTTGTAAGCAAGAAGCAAACGAATAGACTGGCGGAATATTGAAATTCTTGCCCGAACATTCAGTATACTGTCTCGACACATACTCACGACTGTACCTAAACTAACAATATCACGCAGTAATAAGTCCGTCATCGATCACTGACAAAACCGTGCGGGTCTCGTCAGAGAATGAGAAGTGCCTGCAGGTATCTGAATCTCGTTTCGAAACTCCTCGAACGAGAGACCACCCCTCAAACTGTGGACGTAAGGGGTATGGTGACACGGAAAATGATTACCTAATCCACATGCAATATTTAGTCAAAATCGACCATGTCTTAAAATTTTCTAGAAGATTCTCGAAGTTGGCTAATCCACAAAGTTGTTGGAAATCCGCCGATAACTAAAATTACCTAAAAACATCGTAATTTACCACAAAATTAGCAAGAAATAATTCAACTGAAATCACTGAGTATGAAATTTAAAATTAACTCCAAACAACAAACCCGTATAATTTACCAGAAATCACGAAGCAATCAAATTAGCAGAGAATTACGAGGTGTTGCTTTGTTGAAAACACCAAACAACACTTTACGCGAGTGAATAACGGACCATTAACAATAGCCGCAAAACGTCAAATAATACAATTAACGGAATAATTCAATTTCATAACGACACATCGCAAACATCAAGCAGCGTCGATACAACTTCCTAATTAACTAGATCGATCCGGCCGTAGTTGTTGAAGCACTTGTTAGCTGGTCTTGACAGAGATGCGGTGTTCGCGGGCCGCTCCTGCGTCCGTCCAAGTTGCGAGCACGTTTCAGTCGCCGAACATCGCGAACAATGCGTGTTCGTGTATTCAGCGCGTCGTACACACGTGACGTGCTAGTACCGGCGCTGGCTGCGCTTTTGGTGTGTCATATTTATGGCTTTTTCGGATTTTTGGTTGCCAAATGCTTCGTGCGACTGCACGTAGATGTGAAGTCACACGAGTAGCTCGAAAATTGTTATTTCAGCCTCTTTGTGAATAGAATTCAACCTACACCCATTCTTTGGAAAAAATGTTTATGTAATACATAAAAATAATTCAAATGAACCAATTGAAACAAATGTATGACAAATTTAATTAGAATTAATAACTCGCTCATGCAAGCGAACTCCCTCCCATACTCCTCTCATGACTCGTCGAAGAATCGAGCCCAACGCTTATTTCTCTACCGACAACTTATTGATAGTGGAACTCCTGGTGTTATGACCGTTCATAGGCGATGGTGATTTGAGTGACCATGGGTCACCCAATTACTAATTTGCCTTTTTAATAAATAAATAAAACAATACACATATTTATTGATTCTCGCTTGTTATGTCTCTGTTATCTACCAACAATACAAACCGGCTCCCGTACCAACGAGTACGTATTCCTAACTTGTATGAAACATGTTGAGATACGAAGGCGCGAGTATTTCAAAGCGTAATTCCAAGTTTCTGAAGTGTATGAAGTTTTCAAATGAAACTTCACCGTCTAAATGTTGCACAAGTTATACTCTGCATAGGATCACGTAGAGTGTAATAAGTTAATTTTAAATAACAAAAAATGTTTTTAGCCAAAATGTATAAAATTGTTGTGATTCTGTGTACATGCGAGAACAGAAATGAGTACTTTGACGTGGATAAAAACACTTGTAAGAAGTTCACGAAATATTATAAGGTTGCCTTTATGTACATTGGTTAATCGTGTACGTGCACGAACGATATATGAGATATAATATTATAATGGGCTTTTATCAACGCAATAGAACACCAAACAATAGTTGTTAGATTTTTGTCTGTTTGTCTGTGCGTTTATTTGCGCTAATCTCAGAAACGGCTTAACCGATTTCGTTCTGGTTTTCACTAATGTATTACAGTAAGCATTACTTAATACTTAGTTTATTTCATTGCAATCCGTCCATAAATAATAAAGTTTTTTAATAATAAAACGTAAGTACTTTGTAATTCATAGTACGAGAAAAAAAGTCCTAAAACAATGCAGGTGCTGTTTTTAAGTGTAGTTTTCTGCAGCGAAGTGAGCGCAGTTTGCCAGTTTAAAATAAACTAACTCTATGAAGGATATAAAAAATATCAGTCATAGGATCCTCTGTCCCCTAAGTTAGTCGTTCACTTATATTTAGCTAGGAAATATGGAAATCATAAAATTTCGAATAGAACCAAATATATGTGAAAATTATTTATAATAAGGATTGCTACGCGTGAGTCAGAATTGATCGATTCAGCCATTTGGGGGATTCAAACTCAGTGTCGGATCGCGACACGCTCACATTGACAATTATCGCGCCGTTGAGACAATTGAATGGCGTTGATTTTTATTTCAATGGCAAGATCAAGG
>DWPT01008630.1:0-10095 GCA_018251895.1 Agathymus mariae mariae
AATAATACTGATAATATAATCCTTACGCGAAGCCCTATCACTAAGCAGGCTGACTTCTGTCGCCCCTAACGACACCCTGGAGGATAACAGATGACATTAGAGATTAACAAAAAATCAGATGTCTTGTCTGTTCGTCGCCTTAATAAGTGGTAACTGTCTTTATATTAATATACATAAAGAGGGCAGATGGGTAATTATATTTTAGAAGGTCACCATCATATTCGTGACGTTGTTCATTACATTTGTACACCTTTAAACGCTTTCCCCTGCCTCAATTAGCGATTGTGTTGCAGACGCTACACGACCCAGGAGTTGTCATATTAGAAATGCTTATTTGTGCTTGTCTGTGAAATGCGGTGACGCCACAGAATTACGGCTAGGGTGGGGCGGTCGGCCGGGTTGTAAGTTGAGCTTTATTACACGACCCGGGCCATAGATAATCTATGCTAATATTATAAAGAGAGAGCGCAAATTTTGGGAGTTTGGGTACGAAAAGTAACCTCCGGAACTAAGGCATGTTTTATGTTAACAGCCGACGAACGAGCAGACGAGCCACCTGATGGTTAGTGGTCACCGTCGCCCGTGGACATCGGCGAGAACAAAGCTATCACTAGTACGTACGTCGGTCGGGAAATGAGAAGTTAAAGATAGTGCTTTATTTGAGAAGTTCTTTTACCATTTGTAAAATATGCTGTTCAGGGTGGACGCAGGCTATGTGACATGTCGACCCGAACCAAGGCAATGCGGGCTGGTATCAGTCTATACATAAAGAGGCAACGATGGTCGGTTCAACGCTATCTTCTCCTATTGTCAACAGAGTATTTTCGTACCTACTGCCAAGTTTTAATTTTAGTTTTGATCCTCTTCGAATGTCTATCGTCTATCGTCAGTGTGAGAAATCTGTATCACTTTGGTGGGACTATTTTCCAGTTCTAAATTTTTATTTGCGCAGTAGATGTCGCCAATATTCGGTAAGTGAACTTGAAAGCATCCCTCTGCGTCGATATCGTTCAATATATATGTAACTGTTCCTACTGGCGTATTTTAATTCGCGAATTAAAGACATTAGATACAGAACCATCTTATTCGTCCCGATCCAATTATTTTAACGTAATGTTTTCTTACACTAAGTGTTATATGATGAGTTGTTTTGTATTAACATTTCAGCATGCAGTGCTTGTAAATGTATTTATTAATACTAATACATTTTTAATTTCATTGAAGTACACTTATACTGGTCTCAATATATTTTAGTATACTACTAGCAGAAGACCTTCACCTTGCTTCAGAAAAGCAACGCCTTATGCTTAGAAATAGCATCTGCGTTGTTTTAGAACTGCGATTTTCTCTAACTTTTATATTTATGCACGGATTGCAATAAAACAAAATTTTAATTACTAAGTGAGCTTACTGCAATACAATGGTGAAAACCGTAACCAAATCGGTTGAGCCATTTCTCAGAATAGCGCGCGTAAACGCACAGACAAACAGACACAAATTGTAACAACTATTGCTTTGTGTTCTATTGCGTTAAAAGGCATCTAATAATAGTTTTTCTCATATATCCTTCATGTACAGAAAGCGATCAATTACAATTATATGACAAGTATAGATAGACATGTATATCATAAAGTTTCCTAAAGTATCCATCCAATGTAGGACGGATACGGTGAAGAAGAAGAGCGAATTGGATATTATGTTTTACGTGAAATATCTCGGAAAAGAAGCAACTTGGATCATATCCAAGATTCGATTGACATTCACCAATCTCTTAACAAATATTTGTGCTTCAATGCCGCTATCAAATATATCGTATGGCGCGATAGATGTATCGACAGAAATTCAAATTCATTTAATCATTTGGGTGTTCGGTTACTACATGAGCTATAGACTGAGCTGTAAATATGTAAATAATAGTATATTCTGTTCAGTGGTTTTAGTGCAGACAGGCAAAAGTTTATTAAAAAAGTATATTAAGACCACATTGATAACAAAGTGTGGAGATATGGTGTGGCCGCAAGTGTGAAGGGCCACTGGGTGTTTTTCGAAGGACCCTTCTGGAGACTTCCTCCAGATAATAAAAATAGCGGTTTCTTGATAAGTAACTGGTATAATCTTCACAATCGATTGTACATAGAAATGGAAGCGAATAATAGATGTAGCGTATGTGGCAAAATTGGAAGTTACATCGAGAGTAATGTAGATTGGTGAACCGTGCGAGGTCCGGCGGGGGTCCGGCGGTCGCGGATTGGTTGCCGGCAGCAACGTGTAACGTGGACCAATCCCAGTGCGGCACGACGAAGCGCTCAGCTGGCTGACCACTGGACTGGCGACGTCAACCGCTGGACATCGTCCATCACTCGGCCTAACTTTAGTTTCATTGCGGCTCCGACATATGGATACTTTCGATCCTTACATGCAGTTGAATTTTATAATAAATTCTTAAATAGAGTTTGCCAGTAGTTAAATTAACCCCTAATTTGTTCTCCCTCAATAATTTTTTAAATAAAATATGGCTCAAGTTACTCGATCATAATGTAGCTTTTGATCTGTTACAAACAAGAAAGAAAAAATGTTTTTTGGTTATAATATTGGTGCGGACTAGCCCTCCATTCAGACGTCTTTCGGGTTAAAATATATATATGTACATGATGAGCCTATGTCCGTCTGGAATATTGGAATAATGTACCATTCAAACGGTTAAACATATTTCCAAACAGTTGCCGTTCCAGAGATTACTCTGTGCATATACCTTCACATACACTTAGAGATAACATCTGGATAGTTATACACCTGGGCTTTTCATGTTCTGTTAATCAGAAATACGTTATATTAATTCATGGCTTTTTTATTTACATACGGATTGTAATGAAACTTTAAATATTAACTGACGTTTATTGCAATATATTAGTAAAAAACCGTAACGAAATTGGATAAGCCGTTGATGAGATTAGCGCGAACAAACGCACAGACAAATAGATAAAAATTCTAACTATTGTTTTGTGTTCCATCGCATTAACAAGAGCCCCTTATAATAGTTTTTCTCGTATATCCTTCGTGTACATAAAGCGATAAGATAGAATTTTATTACTTGTACAGATTGAAATGTCCGCAAAATGATTACAATGAAAAATCCGAGATTCAAAATTAACGCGCAAAAGTTTTACTTTGAATATAAAAAAAAATCGCAGAATAATTGTTTGAGACTTTCTACTTTTGATTCTTTATTAATCTTTATTAATTGGATTTGGCACTTGTTAATATCTGTGAAATTATGGTCGTTAACAAGAAAGTGGAAAGTTATGTAAGTTCCTCGATAATAATTGATACACACACACAGACACACACACACACACACACACACACTAGTATTCTGTGTTGCGTCGCTCTGCGCTGAGTTCATTGAACCATCACATAAATATCTGTGGGAACCTGTCATAACGTGTTTAGTTTAGACCCAGCGCTTCTTCGAAGTTATTCTAAACCTTCATATCGGATATCCAATAGATTCGGTTACGGTTACTCAGCTCCGTAATATCCTTGATGTTAACCATCATTGAATAGTTGCGATGTTGATAACAACCCTAGTGTGGCTACATCACGTGCACCCTCATCATAACATCGTGGTTTCAAACCCAATCAAGGCAAAATATTTCAAAATACCAACTAGATACTAGGCAGCACATGTACGGACAAAATTAACATCCTCGTAGCGAGATAAGTTTAAGTTTGACATGGTAAGTTTTGATGAACTTGGAATATGGTTAGAGATGAATTCGTCTCCTGAGAACGGAGTTCAAGTACCCTGCATATTGTTAGTTTATTTTAACCTCCGTGTGCCGCCCATCACTGTCTGAACGAGAGCGATACGCACGCCGGCGGCGATCGATCTGGGCGTTTCAGATAACGGTTTGTTAAGAATTCGTCGTGCTGGTCGATTGGGTTACTTGTAGCTTAGTAGCTTACTCTACTCTACTCTACTACTACTAGCTACTTACTCTGTAGAAAACAATGCGAATTTTTTTTTTTTTTAATTTAAATAAAAAATATTAAAAATAGTGAAATACTCCATGTGCCACGATAAAAATCTTTGCTCTCGTGCCTTTGAATAATATCTACACTCAAAAATGTTATTCAGAATCCGAATCTATCAAAAATAAATTTATTTTCCTTTTAGCATTATTTCACTTTTTATTATATAAACGTTTTTTTTTTTTTAATTTTTTATCTGTCTGTCAAATCGCAACGAAAATCACTGAATAGATTCAGATGATATTTGTAATATTCATAACCTATACTATGTGCCGATATCTAGGATACTTTCTCTCCGGCAAAGGATCTAGATTCGTGGAATAACAAATAAAGGTTAGTGTACGAAGTATTTGCATACTCGTTCATATTTTACTAATACATTCGAAATGTATATCGTTAGCAATTTGATGTTTTGTGTTTGTGTGTACTGCAACCTTTGCTTGCACTGCGATGCGTATTTTACCTGATTCCTATGATAAATTCAGTGCACGAACAGCACTCGTGCAGTTTGGTTATTGCGTCATACCTAACTCCTCCCATTTATTGTACGTATCCTACCGTATACCAACATTAAATTGGGAGGGTAGGAACCAAATGTGACTTCCTTACTCTTATAATAAATAAATATTTTTCTAATTCCAAAAACTACGGCAGTCGATCCCTAAAACAATAAAATGGGGCAAAAAGGTTGTTGAGCGCCTGACACAATGAATAGCAAATGTTGTGAACGTGATTGCTATTCGTAAACGTAAGGCGCAGGATTTCGAAACGGAAGCCAGCGAGCTACTACGACTATTCTATATTATAAAATCGGTTGTAATTTGCACTCCTAGAGCAAAGCCCTGAACAGAAAGCTGATGTTTATCCCATGAAATTAAATAATCAAATAGTTCTATTTACTCATCCGTCGCGTGTCGCTTTCATTGTCCAATAAGATACTGGACAATTTGGGGATGTTCTGTCCACATATCGATACTTCACATCTTCATATCTTTTTATGGAATATTCAATTTTTAATTGCGCATTACTTGCACAAAGTATCGCATGGAATTTATGTTTATATTAAATCTTTAATTCATATATACTACAGTTAGTTTTAGTTAGTTTAGTAACGATTTAAATATTTCCGTAATACTTTAATCATACACACATTTATTGTTCCGATATGCTCCGAGAGATGGCGTTGTAATATATAATATTGCTAATTCTTTTTTATATATAAATACTTGAATACAATTGCTTGACATTTAAACATATTATACAATGCTTACAGCTAAATTATAAATATTGAACAAGTACATCGTCAAAACCAACGCATCTCCCTACCCTTCAAGTTACCGACTTCACGGCCACCGCCTCAGTAATGAAATTTTCAGTTCGTCAACAAACTGAAGGACAGACGCTGCAGTACACTATGTTATATATATAGAATATATCGTGATATTGTATTTGTGTATAGTGGAGTTCGGTAATTAAATAATATTCAGTTTATAATCGTTATATTGATAACATGAAAACTCTGTCCGAACGAATTAAAAGTAGGTAAATCTCTTGGTCAACCATTGTTTACCCTGAGGTACCCGACATAAAAAGAAATAAAAAAAATTGAGAAAACAAATGAACTGAAAACCTCCTCCTTTTTTGAAGACTGTTAATAAAGAAGAAAATTAAATATTTTGTCTTACCAATTTATATATACATTAAAATTGTTTACGATTCGAGATATTATCAAAGAATCTGACTGTCCAAATAAAATGATTAAAAATATTGACGAAGCCATCCTTTTGAATCAATAAAGACTAACAATTGTAGTGTAGCAGGTACTCGGGGTTTTCATATTTCACCATCCACGTGATTGAGTCCAATCGTTGGTATAAAATACAAAAACCGTGAGTACCCGCCACGGTTAAAATAATGATGATGATTCGCGTGTAAAATTATATAATAAAAACTAAAAATTATGCCAATTGATACTTTTTTATTAGTTATTCAGACATTGAAATGCAAGAGGATGAATCTTAAATCCCTCCGGTACCGGTCACTCGTTCGATTACGGACCGCGTACGCAGTTAGCTAGACGGAACCCTAACGATCGACAAGTCGAGCTACGGCCGGTTAGAACAGTAATGGTAACTCCGATAAGTAGAAAAACAAACAAGATGTGTAACAATTCCTTCAGCACTCGATGCTTTTGAGATAGCGCATTAACCAAATCACCGAACGATACAAACATCGACGTGTCACTCCGACGCGAGTCGCCGTGATACTGCGGCAGCGCGCTGTCAGTCAGCGCTCCGAGTGGTGGGGAGCGCTCGATCATCATTGGTGTAGACATCTAGTTGACGCTATTAAATGTGCTGCGAGATTGACGTAGTGGGGTTGCCAACACAAGAAAAGCGAAAATTATAACACTTTCAAAGAACACTTCGGCGACACAAAGGAAGAGGACATGCTTAAACAAGACAGGCTGTTGACCCGCTTTCCGAACGAAACAGTCGGTTATGTGACGACATTTAAAAGTATTATCTTAATGGATACACAGGTTTGAATAGTCAAAATAACTAATTAAATCACGCAAAAATAACCTCGTTACTAAGTTGGCACTGGCTCTGCTTGCCCCGAGTGGACCCGGGTTCAGTTAATATGAAAAATAAATGTTTGTTCTCGGGTCGTGTGTTTGCGATGACATGTTTGTGTACGTCCATGTCACTATATAGGGAATCCTAGTGCGGGGTGTGAGTGTGTGAGCGTTTGTAATTATTATTATGTTAAGTCAGACTCGGCTTTAGATTAGATCGTATGTATGCGGAAAGTAATTATGGCGCTTGTATGAAAATTCTTTTATCATTTGAAAGATAAATTTTTCCTGGTGAACAAAGACTATATGTCAAGTGTTGCTGTATAATAATTAATCATTGAAGCCAAACATATATATATACTAATTATCGTGTAATTAAAATATGCTTCTGATCTCTCATACTAGATGGCGTTAGTGGTGCGTTAGCGTATCTGTAGACATTACAGCACTAATGTAAATTCTTTCCAAAGCCCCCGAAACCCGAGACCCTCTCGCACTGGGCCGGTTTTGAACGACGCCAATTATTTGACATTCTGAAAAAGAATTCACGCCTACAGATACAGTATTACGAAAGTAATAAAAAAACAAAGAACAAAAGAATGCAAGTGTTTTCTGTTGTCTTTAATATAATTCTTTCTCATTCACTGCGTTTTTATTACGTCTCGGTTTTATGAATGGGAATGATGAATCGTTGGAAAGGGGAAATCGTTGGAATAGATGAGTTCGTTGTGTGGGGTTCGGTACCACGCAGCTTTGCCGTCGGTACTGGTAGGGGTGGTGCTGGAGGACGGTGGAGAATCTGCTACCACCTTGCCTGGTATTGTGATACAATTGACGGATGTTCATTGACGGCAGCGCCTAATGTAACGGGTGCTCACGATTTTTGTGTTTATAACAATCATAATCGGCAAACACAAAAATCGTGAGTACTCGTTACAGTTAAAAAGTATAATGGTGTACGAGTTGTTAAATACTCGATTACATTAATGAATATAATTAAATATACCGTGAGTTTGAATAACCATTAAGAGGAGAGTGAATGGGCTTTTATAAGTTAGGGCGTTCAAAATGTTAGACTTCATCACCACTTACCATCAGGTGGGGTTGTGGTCAAGTATTAACTTATCCTATGTAAAAAAGTATTTAGTATGATAATTGCATGCAACAGATGGCGCTCCAAGCGCTCGTCTCTGGCTCATCGCTGCAAAGCATAAGTCTGAAACTGGTCGGACTTTTTCAAATCTAATTTGAATCTAACAGAGTTTTTAAATTAATATTGTCTGTCAAACCAACAAGAACTAAATTAAATTATAAATATTTCCATACAAACAGTTACAAGGGAATGTAGAAACAGGAAAATTAGTACAAGCAGTCATTCGTACATATTGAAATCTGTTTGTTGTGTGACCTCGCGAGTCGTATGCTATGGCAATGTTTATTTATCGTTGCTCACTAGATTTCATTACACATCAATCACTATTGATAATCAAATTCAAAATCATTTAATCATGTAGTTATACTGTCAATACACTCGTGCACGTCATTCTTTGCTCCTACTACCGTTTCGTTGGTGCTTTAACATCGAGGAGAAACGGCGAAAGAAACTCCTCAGCACGTCTTTTGAACAACACATGGTTATTACAAAGTACATTTATCCTTTCCAAACGTTAACATTTAACATTTACCTATAAGCTGCACTTTAACACGTGGCTACACAGTTAATATAGGTCTGGAATCTTTATTTTTACGTCAACAGCCGACAAACGAACGGACGAGCCACCTGACGGCAAGTGGTCACCGGCGCCCGAGACACTAGTAGCGTAACGAAGTATTCATGTAATTATGTTAGCTCGCTACGTACAGCCACCAGGAGCTACGCCACGCTACGCCAAAGCTACGCGACGGTAGACGGCGCTACGCGATGGTACGCGGTGCACCGAACGGCCGAGACACTGCCATCGCAATACGTAAAAGTATTCGGGGTCTAATGGAGAACAAGGGTGGTTGATCCGTACAAGTACCCACGAGTACCGCGGGGAGTAATCTCGGTCTATACCAAGTTACCAATATATCCTATGATATACGTAGCGTCTCCGATCGAAACGCCTAGAAATAACAGTATCGAAACCGGTTCCGCACAGGTTTAAACTTTTGTTATAACTATGTTGTTTAAAAGATGTGCTGAGGAGTTTCTTTCGCCGTTTCGTCTCCTCGATGTTGAAGCACCTTTCCGAAACGGTAGTAGAAGCAAAACTTGACTTGCACGAGTGTATCAATAGAATAACTACATGATTAAATGATTTTGTGAATTGAATTGGCTAGCAAGAGGGATTGTAATGTTAAGAGAAAGGGAGAGTGACAGAATTTGGTGACTTTGTACGTCGAGAGTAATCTCCTGAACAACGGCGCATAACAGAGAAATTCTTTCACCATTTAAAAGGTACATTATTCCGGATGGACATAGGCTATATTATATAAAAATATGTCATATAATATATATATTAATGCACAAACCGTCTTTTCTTTTCTTGCGTACTGAACTATATCAAAGGCCTATAAATGAATAAGCTTGATTTGAACCGAGCAAAACAAATTTAGTGTCTTATGCTGTAAACATCACTGCCATTCTTCTTGACTAGCTGTGACACGTAGGTTTGTTTCATTCGCCGGCTCGGTACCGTCGCGGCATCACCGGCCAATTAAATCCGTATCTGACGTCGGCAGGATAGCGGTCAATGGCGCGCGTACAACGAAGATGCTTTCAAAACAGAGCATAGACAAACAGACAAAAACAAATCGACTTTTATACCGATAACAAGGCTAACTGCATTACTATTACCAAAAACATTTAACGTTCATTCGCCCGATGACAAGATTCTAGCTAGTGTTTACAAACATCGACTGAATTATATCCGTTTATTTTATTGAAACAAAACCAATATTTCCTTACGTTGGCTAAACAAACATCGTTGTGGAAACAAAATCGTTGTGGAAACAAAGCTCAGCCTGGGTGCTTATGAGAGCGTCTTCTGAAGAAAAATTCATTTATTCAAAACAAAGCCGAGTCGACTTCGCGCTCCAATGAACTTCTCGCTTTGGAAAATAAAGTCCAATTCTCTTCGGTGGTGTTTTACAGTACAATTGAGTGGTTGAGTCCGGGGGCGTGTTTTTTCTAGCTATTGTTTTCAGTATTCAATGTATCGAGATTTGGTTTGTCAAAATACATATTGTGTTTTGTAGAAATCATAATATTGTATTGTATTAAAACCCACATACGATAAGTATTAAATGAATATGAAACATTTTGTTGACGTCTGTGTCAATCGTCATGCAGTTCCACCGATGGATTTACTATGAATTTATCAATGCTGGGTATAACGCTAACTGATTGTTCCAAATTTCAGACTGAGCAAAACTGGTGGCTCTTTCATGGGCAGATGTGTGAATATTTATAATAAGATTCCATTGCGATTGACAGAAATGCC
>DWPT01008631.1:0-10095 GCA_018251895.1 Agathymus mariae mariae
ACTAGTTTTATTTTTTTTATACCCGAAATATGCAGTAAGTTGTAGGGTGCCTAATACTTTTGGCCAAGGCTGTATATCATACAAACCTGTTTGAAAATCTCCTTGTTCGTGCATGATATGTTGAAAATTGGTAACGGCGTCCCTAAACTTGCCCATCCGAACGAGAAGTAAGCCGATGTTATGCATCACTTTCATTCTACAAAATAATAAATATCATCAACATACGTCACCTGTACGAAAATCGTATTATTATACACTATTGTCTATACATCCGCAGTCATATTCGCATTACCGATTGCCTGTAAAAGTTAACATATTTTTTATACAACAGTACGGTTCCGTAAATACCAATAAGTGTTGGGAATTCAAATGTGACAACCATCACTCGGTGAACAGAGCATACATAGTATATTATTCATATTTTTTATTATTATAAATGTATCAAGAGCATATAAAGATACCACTCATTTAATATCGAACATAAATATAGCAAAAGAATTATAAATATCATAATAACCATATACAAATCACAATGTGTGTATATTTATTTCCATCCCCAATTGTATAATTTATAATTGATTTATGTATCGGTAATCAGCCGACAATCAAATAAATTACGCATACCAATATTAAAACCGTGATGGTGTTGAATTAGTACATTTAATATTATTATTAAGTTTTTTATTAGGCGGGTAGGCTTTGTTTTCGATATTCGATATTTGTTTTAGGATTTTTTGTCCGTCTGTATGTCTTTACAGATTTAATAACATATGATTCATCTTTCACTAATGTATTCGTAATGCGTAATCACCGCGAATACATTTCACCTCGAAAAATAGACTCGTCGCGGTGGTATACCTAAGAGATGAAAGTTAGTACAGTCATTCTCTTAAAAGGGAACTAAACAGAGTTTTGATTGGTTTTCTTAAATTATTGTAATAAATAAATATGTTTGTTATTCATAGAAAACCTATAATTAAAACAAAAAAAAAAATTCCTGATAAAATTTAACAGTAAATATTTCGGATGTGATTGCTATTTTTAAATGTAAGGCTCACGCTTTCCAAAGCGAAGCAAGGCAGGGTTAGTACCAGGGATGTTATGGAGCACCGTAAACATAACTGAAACTATCGGATAGAGACTCTGCTTCTATCCGAAATTATCTGAAACTTTTTTATCGGTTTCGGTTACGGTTTCAGATATATTTTTGTTTCGGATATCCGATAGTTTCAGTTACGGTTACGGAGCTCCGTAACATCCCTGATCTTAATGAAGCATGTTATGACCGGTTACGCTGACCGAGCCGATACATTAGCCGCGTCGTTCTAATTTAGACAGTTTTTATTATCTACTTTGTTTTTTCTGTTAAACTTAAAGTCAAACTTTGTAATAACATTATTTTTTCCAAGTTGTAAGTCATCTAATATCCACGACCGAAATTATCCGAAACAATCGCATAATCCGAAATAATTTCATATCCATAACCGTAACCGAAACCGGTAAAATATTAATCGTATATCCGTATCAATATCCGGATCCGAAACTTCATACCCATAACATCCTTAGTTAGTAATAACACATAATAACGCCATTCTTACCTCAAGTCTTTCTCAGCTGTTGGTGTTTGATCCAACGCCATTCTATAAAGTTTCAGAGCTTTTGGATGTTCGCCCATTTTGAAATAAATATTTCCCATATTCACCTGAACACTTAGACCAAATTATTAATTAAGATTATTATATTTATTTGCCAACTTAATTTTGTTGTAAAACTATGTGTCACCTTGAGACGATTAGCATGCGGAAATAGTTTATTTCTTGTGAGTAGTTGATAAGTGTTTAACGCTTCCGTGTACATTTCGTTTTGTGCGTATTGTCCAGCCAAATTACATAATACCTGAAATAAATAAACATCTGGTAAAATAAATATTTTGCATTGAGATTTTATGACGAAATACGCACGTCACGGTGAAAGGCTGCGTTTTACAATTATTTGAATTTATCAATTTAACTGTTACCAAATCATCTGTATTTTGAATCATGTATAGACTATTTATACGATTATTGATCGAAAAGTTATTCGATAGACCAGTTCTTAAATCACTTGCATAAAAATGGCGAACCTATAAACCTAAAATAACGAAAAACGACGAATCATATTCTTGAATGTATAATAATTCCACATAATAGTGTTTATGTACTAACAATGGTTTATTTACAAACAACATATCAACACACTTATTTATTAGGAAGGTAAGTAGTATAATAATAATTAATGGAGAATAACAGTTTATATAGTATAGGTATGCAAGGAGATTGTTGTACGTTCAATTTAAATTAAATCAAATGGCTCGTATCTTTGGTGGTTACTAACAGCGAAGGTGAGGTCTAAATTATGCGAATCGCCCATGTTAGCTTGCTCCTGCATTCGGATGAGTTGTCTCTCCAATGTAGATGCTTCCTGGGCTTTAGCGAGAGCCTAAAACAATCATAACGGTGTAAATATGACAGCGAAAGATTTGTATGAGAGTCGTCAACCAATATTGTAATAACAATATAAACTAACAAATAGATAGACACACTGGCTGCCGAGTAAACATTTATGTTTCAGATAAATACAAATCGAGACACAGCTATTTGTCAGACTCGACGCAGGAAATCTTAGTGCGTTAACTTTGAGTAACATACAGTTTACAGTACTTGCCTTGCCCAAGTCGTATTCTCGCTTGGTACCAGAAGCGTCATCGCCTTCCGTTCGTGCACTTAACATGCACGATTCTTCAACTAGTGTCATTATTTTTGCTTCCATTTGTTTAATTTTATCTTCGATGCTATAAATAACCGATTATATCTTATTGAAATTGTTTGAAACAAATACTTCCGATCAATACAGAACGCTACGTAATGACTGAAATTGAGGCAAGGCGAATCATTTGGGACTGAATGGATATATATCTCACTCAAATCACTTAATAATTATTATTATAAAAATATGCTGTATCGTTATTAAGGTAGTACTTGCGACCGCCAAGGTTCTGTTGGACTGATTGAGTCTTTTAGGAGCACCACTTTTGGTTGGTGTAGGAAGTTTAGGTAGGTATGTCGTAAAGGGCAAATAAATAAATCAAATGAAATACATAAATATAAGAAAATATTATCACAATATTTTTTGCATTCTATATTCATATATTTACACCAAAATTTCAAGCACGTGGTTAATAATTACGAATACAGCATAACAATGTTATTATTAATGAACCAGTGTCGTCAAATCGTGTAACGGTATTTCACTTAATAAAGCGCACCTGTCTTCCTTGCTCTCCTCTCGTGCAGACGAGTCTCGGGCGGCGGAGGTGTACCCGACGGCTTTTAACGCTGTCACCGGCCGCGCAGCAGCTGTGCCCGCGCGGGATACGCTTACGGTACCCACGCGGAATAGCTGTACGATATTTCAATGTCAATCAAAGGATAGTGTGTTCGACTATCTTAGTCAAAAAATCGAACTTCAACACTCATTAATTGCCGCATCTGCTTAAATCTATGAGTAACAACATTTTAAACCATTTAATGCACATTTCCATAATCCCTGTAATAAGTGTACTGGAATAAATGTTGCATTCACTTCAGATATCAATATTTAGATTTGAATGAATGCATTTCTTTGCATGGTGAATTATTATTATACGTTAATATTTTCTGAAAACCAACTGTATTATGAGACGTATTTATAATATTTTTAAATTTGTATATATTAGAAAATATAATTTCAAAAGTATCAAATATTAAGTGAAACATCAAACAACATTAAGAAAAAATGTGCAGACTCTTGAAGGTGCCTGCGCATTACCAGGTGATATTACTGAAATTTTAGTAATTTTTAATGAATAGATTCCGATATCAACTACTCAGAAATGGTATTTCAGTTGTATTGGACAAATCTTTTCGTATGTAGCTGATATGAAAGACAGCCAGCTAACGTTTTAGGTCAATTTTAATTATCAAATACGCAACTTTGCTTGATTTTTTCTTATATTCTGCTGTAACAGCCGTTCCACAACTCTGTAATTGTAACTCTGCGAATAAATTGAAGCAGTAAGGTCCTCCCCAATATAATCTTCAGTAGTTCACTAAATCCATTCTGCCTTTTCGACTTTAAATATTTTACTAGGTGATGGCAGTGAGGTCAAGTTGTCGTTTCATGTTATGATACTAATTCCACTGCTGTCAATCAATACTCGTTGACATCAATTTTTGATTAGCTCCACCCCACAGTTTACATGTGACAAGAAATGTTAAGAGGAGCATTCTGAAACTGTTGTCGTACAATAAAGGGCTTTGGCAATTGCCACGAAAACTTGTTCCTACGTAAGGTTTAATCGATTTAAAACTGGATTATACAAATTTAATGTATCCTATTCAGTCTTCGACAACAAATTGACATCTTTTCCTTTGAATCTGAATCCAAAAGATGTTTCTAAGGCCCATATTGATAGCACCAGCTATACTGTCGTGAGCGAAATAGTTCAAAAAAGTCAGTTTTTAATTCTGAATTACTTTTGAAATGTAATATTTTGTTTATTTATAATTCTGGTTATAAGGAAAGTTTAGCAGTGCGGTAATTTAGATTGAATGACAGAACCGCTTACCTACATCTCCGAATACATTGTCAGTTGTTTTCTAAATCAGAATTCTTGTTAAGTATGTACAGGAATTCGATCGAATGGTTCATGTTAGGTACTGTTTACGTAAAAATTAAGTATATTCTCCACAAATGTGTAAGTTTATCACCAAATCTGGAGGATTTGACTACGCTCAGAAATCCATAAATTGTAACAATGAGAATTCCTCTAACTACCCTATTCTGCGGCCTCAATGAAATTTTCGAATCCGTTCATTGAAGTGATATTTGTCTTATTTATCTTTGAGCCTGTCGTACTCCAGCCACTGATCAATCTCGAAGTTCCATACAGTACTTAGCCTATTAGGTACAGACCCCGGTCCCGGCGCGAGTGGGAAGTCTGCCGATGCCCGTGGTGCGCCCAGTTTGCTGGAAGGCTTGGTCCTCGCGCAGTGAGCGAGTATCGAGCGCCGGTGATACGTCATTGAACCCGCTGTACAATTCATCGTCTTCGTCAGCCACTACACGCTTAACGCCTGAACCCTGACGAGACAAATTGTAACGCGAACCCAACATGTCCCTGACTAAAAACTAATATAAAACTATAAATCAACTTCAAAATATGCTTAGACGACCACCTGACTGACTTCGTTTGTTGTGAAGCTGTTACCATAGCAACGGTAGTCATTCAAATAGTATACATACCATATACTTCGCAGACAGAAAATTAATATAGAGATAATTGCATAGATAATAGTTTGTAGTAACCTATTTGTAGCAACTACGATTGTATAGGTAATTCTGGACAGTACCACGATAAACGCGTTAAAACGATGTTTAATGCCGCGATTTTGGCACAGATTGCATTGTCAAACAAATGCTAAAGTACAACAAATGCAAGTCACGGAATATATCACAACATATGACAAGATTCAAGTTGTTAATAATGGAAATCAAAATAAAACAAACAAATTTGTCATAATTTTTATTACACGATTCTAAATAACTACATTCAAACTCTCGTCAAACCATCTCGACATCGTCACTCCAAAGAAACAATTTAATTTTATTTAAATCAAGTAACAGATACTTATTTGATGATCTGTAAAATTACATTCAATTACATGATTCTTACAGAACTGTGAACTGAACTTTTGGAAGACACTAAATAACCATTGACTGGTATGCTCTTAATCACTCTTAACATACAATTAGGTAGTCAAACCAAATATATATTTACTACGTGTACACACAGAAACGCCCACTCTGTTCCAATTGACCATCTGTTTTTATTACATTCAAAATATTAGTTATAAAAATAAAGGTATTTTTAATGTATTATCAATGGAAGCTAAAAATTGTTATGACTCTATGTACAACCGTTAACATAATATCTAGTGAATCCAGTATACAGATGAATATAAATTGAATATTGATTATTTCTTAATTTTTCGTGACCCTATGAGACTAGTAAGAAATGCAAGTATTAATATTTTTGTACACTTTTTTCCTATCAATAAGATAACACGACATAAAAATTAATAGAAAACTCTCAAAAGTTTCTATTAACAGAGATATGACTTAGATGTTAACAGGTATAGTATAGCATAGTATAGTATAGATATAACAAATACACAGACATCATTATACACAGACATGATTGAGTATGACACACATGTAAAACAATTATAAAAAGAGACTACATCAACAAAATTATCCACTGAATTCAAAACAGGAGTATCATTCTGTTGATTTCATTGGTCGCCGTCCTGGGTATGATATATAAAACATCAGATTATAGTTTCTAAAATTTAAATTGGCACCTGTTCGCAACTTTAATTTAGTACTAATAGGAGTTCTAGTAGATTTCATCGAGTGCAAAGAACCAGGTCTAAAGTATTTTTACATCGAGGCTGCCTATAATCTATTGGAGACCCACCGCTGGGCCTCTGTCCAATATTAAATTGGGCTGGAGCGTGGTTAAAAATGGAATTAATCAATAGAACTGTTGGAAGGCTTCAAGCAGAGCCGGCAGCCCCCGGCGAGGGTTTACGACTGCTAAGTAACGATAATAATTGGGACTGGGTGCCTTTTTTTCTGTGAATTTTCGTGACTGTACGTCTATACGACATTCAAGTTTAGCCTTTCTACTACGAGGATTCAGATTCAAAAATCCCTTAAAACTGACACGGAGCGGATGACTTTAAAATTAAAAGATTTACCTCGATACAAAAAAAAAAAGACTATGCGCGATTTAACCCCCAGTACACCAGAGACTCAGCTGTGGATAAACGTGGATTCAAATGATGACGACGAAAACTAACGTGTTCCAAATTATTGTCTTAAAATTAATTTTTATGAAAGGTTGGAGTGGAATTTTAACAATAAATTCTTTTGATTGCACAAACATGCATATAATAATTGTATATTATTAACATTTCATAGCCTCTCGATTTACACGCTATGTATATATCATATATTATTATTTATGATTACTGTTCCGAGCACAATGTTACTTAACCCTGTAAAATTTTATTCACATCGATTTAAAAAAAAAATACATTTCTAGTTTATTAAAAGTACATAAAATACTTATATAATGAGGAAGAATTGTAATAGAGTTGGAAATTAGATCTGAAATGATCTCGTCAAAAAAATATCATATGAAGAATTAAGGACCAAATCGCTGTAATAAATTACAGTCAACATGAATATGGACATAAACCACAACTACTAACAAACTTTTAACTCCGAGCTATTAACTTGGACGCAATTCCTGATATGTGAACTATTTACAGATGGGTGCAGAAATAATTAATATACAAATAACCAATTGATAGGAACTAACAACGATAATTGACGCACTTTTTTTTTACTTTATTGACCACAAAAGTGAGTTGATATTCATCTACTTACACTTGATGTAATTTGGGTACTGATTCAAATAGCTTGTGATGTATGTCCATATAAACATTATTATATCCCGTTAAAACTTGAAACTAGGGTCACTTAAACACATCTTGCAAGCACCGATGAATAAATGGTACAGCTCACGCAGCCTTCCTACACAACTCGAAGACTTATTGACTTTAGTTTCACAGAGCTGGTCTCGTTCATATAAACTAGTATAGACCGGTCATGTAACAAATAATTGCTTATATCGAACTGTGTGTCTCATATACCTTATTATCAATTCTTAACTCAATATAAATTTAAAAGAAATGACACCTTTTCTTAACCTATAAACAACATCATGAATTCCGCATCCTTAATGTAAAACAATGCAACACAACGCCTACATTACACTTACCGTAATCAAAGACAATAATTTCAATTCCTATTTCTACACACACGTCGGTGTCCAAACCGATCAGCCAATGTATCAGACAATGCAAGCATACTTCGTGTACATTAGCGCGAAGCGCTTATGCATTAGGTACTTTATGTTATATGGCATGCACAGACTGCACAGTATTTATACTTTTGCGCGTGCGTTCTCTATTCCTACTGATAGATGTTTCATCAAAATATTTGTCACATGAGCTGCTTACACGAAGGTCACTATACTAATAGGGAAGAGACGCGGTGCGTTAAATCTGCGTAGAGAAACGCGGGCGTGGCAGGTCGAACATATCGTTGTGCACGGAGCGAGCTATCGCCTGAATGCTCGCCGCTATGTCCACGGTTTCCTCCTGAACGACATTTTTAAAGTTACAAAAATATTTATACATACCTTCACGCTCATACATTACGATCTCCGCCTAACAGTCGGCATTTCTCAACACTAAGATCTCATAACTTGTCGTTCTGTTAACAGCATTGTAAAACAAACCATATCCATCATTACTAACCACCATTCTTCATGATCATCCCGTAAAGGGGAGAGAATTGGAGAACGGGATGATTATGAGCTGTTCTGTACCAGGGATGTTATGGTGCTCCGTAACCGTAACCGTAACTATCGGATATCCGAAATAAAAACTTATCCGAAACTGTAACGGAATCCGATAAAAAAGGGGATAAAAAAGGGGCAGAGTTTATTATTTGATTCTTAAGCTTTTGTATCTCATGATTATAATACCTAAAAAGAAAGACAAACTTTTACCATGTGAATATATTATATTTTTTTACAAGTTCTAAATCATTTAATATCTGTTCCCGAAAATTATCCGAAATAGTCTCATATCTTTAACTGCAGCCGAAACCAGTAAAATATTATTCATACATCCGTATATACATATCCAGTTGTCAAATTTCACATCCATAACATCCCTATTCTGTACTACTACGACATGTTACTTCTCTCATCTAGCCACCGAAGCACAACTAGGCTTCTTAACAAGATAGATTAGATGCTGCGAAGGCTTCCTTTGTTGATAGACAACACAATTGGAATATCGTCACCCGTTACATAAGTATGCAATGACTACGGCGTGCCTATGGAAACAATAAACTACATTGAAATGGCGCGATCAAGGTATTTTGTTTTGTTTACCTTAAAACATAGAACGTTATTATTCTCTTCAGTGAAAATTTTGTGGTCTTAATATAAAGTTTGTATACTAGCGTAATAGAGGAACACTCATCTCACCAACGCATCACCAAAACCAAAATGTGCATGTGTGTGGAAATGACAACTATGTGAGTGACTTTTAGTGATGCCAAATTCATAACCATGCACTGTCGACATGAATGTAGACTATTTCATCACTATATTTAATATTATAGAAAAATATCATTTGGTAATGAAGACCTATCGGGACATATTCATTAGGTATAAATCCTTTCTTAAGGAGACGTCATATATTTTCGTTGAAACAAAACAGTGGTTCTTAAAATGTCTACTGCAAACCATAGTGTTTTTATGAGGGACCCAACGTATTAGGTTCAACATTCTAATCCATGTTTCTTTAAGCACTATTCACAGGAAACCCAGATGTAATAAAATTAGTGAATAAATAAGACCTTAGATTCGAAGCATATTGTCATATAATAATGCACTATGTATTATATTTTATTGTATGAACAGATATAAAATTCGCAAAATTCTGTCAGTCTGCGGTGCTAGTACTATTCAAGAGCAAAAGCTGCTCTTCAAGCTGTTGCGGAAACTCACTCATATTTATGAAGAATATTAAAACGGTGATTATAGAAAAGTTTATATTTATAAATGAATGTAGGTAAAACAAAAAATATTTATTTATACCTATTTAAAAATGGTCGACCTATCGATAGATTTTGCGCAAGCCATATACGAAATGGTATCATTTTCACGAACACAATATCTTTTGATTTTACACATAATTATAGATAATAAGTTATTATTCGTAAAATGGAGTATTTACTACATGTTATTAATTTTAATTTATATAATTTTAAGATCAACTTCTATGAAAATATGCATAGTGAAAGTAGTATTGACCTATCGGTACTTACCTGTGGAATGTCTCTTTGTTTGGGTTACTGTTATAAGTAACC
>DWPT01008632.1:0-10094 GCA_018251895.1 Agathymus mariae mariae
GAGTGGCGCAAGTTAGGGGAGGCCTATGTCCAGCAGTGGACCTCCAAAGGCTGATGGATGGATGGATGGATGAATTTCCTTTAATATATTTTATATTACGATCAAAATTGGTTTGATACGTCATATAATGCATTCAACAATAGTATTTTTGGTGTACTTGTACTTTTTCGTGTACGTGTGTTCGTCTTTATCGTAACAAATAAGAAGACTTAAAATTAGTGAATGACTTTATAATTTAGTCACCTGACTCTATAAGCCTCCCAAACCCAAAGTGTAAATTCTGAGAAAATAGTATTATGATGGTTAGAGAAACACAGTAATATGTCAAAAATGATTTAATTCACTTTTAAATCGTTTTATTACAATACATCTATCTACAATTATAACTAACATACCTCCCTCGCTTAGTTTCAAAAGAACTACGCCTTACGCTTATAAATAGGGCCTGCATTGTTTTTGGTCAGTGTTTTCCTTGTTCTGTGAACCACAAATTGCAGTATTAATTTATAACTTTAAAATTAAGTGCGTCCTTGCCACAAGCAACACAAGAAGCCCTAGTGCGACTGTCAGTATGGGTGTTTATTTTTAATTTATTCACAAACCTATATTTTATTATTAGAATGTGTTACTTTTATTTTATATTTCTATGCATTTAATTTACTATTATTTTTATTGAATACTGATAAAAAATCTTGTAAAAGAAAAACTCCTGACAGCTCTTTACAATTACAGTTTATAAGTCAACAGCGATAAAAATTTATATAGGCCGCTAGTAAAATTGATTTTGCTATGAGTAATCTTGTTGTATCCAATAACAACATTGAATGTTTCAAGATTAATGTCTAAATGTACAAAATTAAATTAGGCGTCGCAATAAACGAGTCTCATCATCACCAACAACGTAAAATACGCATACGCAAAAATATTTCAACCCCATATAAGTATGATTATGTCACTAATGCGAGGATGACACAAGTGATGTACATAGTTTTCCGGCCACGTGCAGACGCCGAAATATTTTGGCCAAACTACCTCACGACAATTTTTACCAATAAGGTAGTAGTTACATCATGACGTCTATTACATTAACAACGATCGGATAACCAACTTTTAAACGAGTCCCCAACACTGCAACCGGAGGGCATAAAACATGGTTGATTTTAGAAAGATGATGGTAGGCGACCAGGGAAGTAAATAACCTTGCTCATCCACATCCATGCCGATGATATCGTTGGTATTAAGCTGGGAAATTTAAAGCCCGGTGTCTTTCAAAAAGAGAATCCGAGTACCCCGTGTCCGCCGACACAAGAGCAAAGATTGTCTTAAGGAAAACCGTGCTGGTAACAGAAGAATAATACGGACAACAAAGAAAGATTTCATTACATACAGTAATGTATCCAGTAGAAAACATTTTATTACACAGTAAACTAAAGCGGGCTTTTCATTTTCTACGTCGTATGACAGTTTAGAGGCATTAAAATTTTGCATTGTTGTATCTAATGTGTGTGTGTATAAATAGCGACGTTAAAATGTTTGTGTAATCTTACGAAATTGCATCAACTTGTGTAATCGTACAAAGGCATGCCTAACTGCGGGATCTCAGCAAACAGTGTAATTTCGTGAAGCCACGCTCTGACTCTTGTAAGATCTAATTATGATTGCTTATTCACTTTTTAGGAGAGTAATATTGGATTTGCTAGAAATATAATACTTACGGTTAATTAAAAACTTAATGAACCACTCCAGAAGAGTGTCTCTCATAATTAAGGAACATTGCAAAGTTCCTCCAAAGCGGACTGGTGAAGGATTTAGTGACCAAAATATGGTTTTACATTTACAACCGTGCCTGTAAAATAAACGTAACGAAATGTTTAAGAAATTTTGCATCCAAGTGGTTACTCATCGAACTACCCATCAACTTGGTCGATCTCATATTGATAGTAGCAATCAGCTAATGGCGAGTCGAATAAAGAACCAGATTAGGTACAACTCAATAAACTTATATCCGCTTTTATGTTAATAATCGATAAAATTCCAAAGGCATAACCGAGTAATTTCAAGAAAGGAGGGATGATTACGATAAATACTGACCCTTTGACACTGCAATGGAAACACGAAATATTGCCTCGCTAATTCTAAAGTTAAGTAAATCTCATGTCACATAGTAGCTATGGCATCCCATTGTTACTTATATTACTACTACTATATACTTATATTAAATTACGTTTTATTTGAGACCGGTCAGAGATATATGGCTAGGTTGAGGTCCAATAAAGGGCTCATTTGTAAGCATCACTGGTAACAGAAGCATTGAAATATTATTTTGTACACAGGTTGCCATTATCTCGTTAGTGGTCGTGTCTGCATTTCAAAGAGAATTCCTTTTCATTTACATTTAGACGCAGTTCTAAAATGAATCAGTTAGCATGACAAAGTCGACGCTTTCACGGATTTACGATTAATTTGAGTACCAACATTAGTTAGAATGAGAAATTTGTTGTAACTAACGTCGATTAGAATAAAAAATTTTTGAACTGGGTATAGATTTTTACCCGATTACGAATTCAATTGTTTTTTTTTTTCATAAATAAAGTTAATGCATGACAACACTCACCTGCTGGTAAGTGACGATGAAGTCGAAGATTTTGAACCCATTTACTTATAAGAAGTCAACTCACTCACATCTCCTTCAAATATGAAGTTAACGAATATTATTTGACTAGCTTTACTTGACAGCGATTTTCGAAACATAAGCAGAGACTCTAGTGTGAATCGTCGTTAATAATATATCAAAGACACTCCAGATTACACAAAGGAACGTCTCAGTTACGGAAGAATTAAGGATATACCATTATACATAATAAATCACCAGACTACCCACAAATACAAATATGTGAGTACTTTTGTCTGTGTAATTAATGTTAATGGATTCAAAGAATATATTATATTTTTTGTGTTAATCGTCATGTGACGGCGATGGATAAATTCGTAGATCATCGCCGCCCATATATATCAACAAAACCAGGTACGTCACAATGACGTCAGAAACATGACATCGGTGATCTGTAAAATATTTTTAGCGAGATTCGGTGACAGTATTGTATTTGTCGGCTATTACCATAAAAAAAGAGCCAGTTAAAAAGCGTATCGCACTTGATGTTGGTCAACTACGCGTCAATGATGCCGTTGGTGTCACGGTCGTTCGGGGGAGTCAAACGACATTCATCATTTGCGATCAGGAACCCGTCTTCTCAGTATCGGTCAGCAAGCTTGAACTGATGAACCTTACACACCTAAATAACCATCTTTGTATTATTCTGAGTGTTTTAAAATAATTCAGCATGCTTTTTGTACTCGGATCATAATACTTCTCTTTTAGATGGATCTAAATTTCATATACCATTGTTGCTATCTGTGAAATGTAAAGGCAAAATCTTTGATAATTCTTTACAATTTGAAGCGTTGAAAATTTTAAAGTCTTCCTTCGTAATTATGTAATAAAAATGATTCCATTTCATAATATTGATAATATTCTAACCGTGTGATACTTTCTTCATGATAGTAAAATTGTATGCACGCGTTTCTATATTATATCCAAAGACTTCAGAACACCGAGTCTCCGTCCTTAATGCACCTATTTATTACCTTAACACATGGTCAGTCAGTCATTCCGCAACCCGGAAAGAACTTCTTAACAATAGGTGTAATACATAAATAGTTGCAGAAATATAGTTTGTAAATTAAAACTAAAACTTTCGCTCTTTATTACTTTTTATTTATAAACGGATTACCAATGAAACAAACTTTAAATATTAAGGGATGCTTATTGCAATACTTTAGTGAAAACAATAACGAATAGGTTAAGCCCTTCCTGTCATAAGCGCGCACAAACCTATAGACAAACACTAAACTTCTAATAACTATTGTTTTTGGGTCACCCAGACACCTTATAATAGTTTTCCATATATACACATATGTGCATAACCTTAAAGCATCGAAAGCGATCAGTTTAAATTTAATATATTTATAATATTTATGTAGCCAGCTGTGACCGCCACTTTTAAATTTTTTCTAAAATTAAAGTAACCAAGTTATTCCTTATTACATTAGCTACCTGACAGTGAAAATTCTGTTAAAATCGGTCCAGCTGTTAAACGAGTTTAGCTTTCATTTTACCAGTGATTCAAGCAAATATTGTGCCTAAAATATAAAAATTAACGCTTGAATAAAATCCTCCCGTAATGATGGAACTAATACTAAATTCCGTCGCCATTACCCATAATTTGTCATGTTGCCCTTATCACTGCTCTGCTCGTGTGACACCGCGATACATATTTTTACATAAACACAACACCATGTTTCGCATATGTCGTCGTAACGAATAATTACTACCACGGCGAAATGACGTCAGGAATAAATTGTGTTATATCCTAATTATTGTGAGTGCCTTACATCGTCATAGGGAACAACAATACGACTATGATGGGTACAGCGGCCTTAATTTAGAAAAGTGGGAAAATATTGTGTTTTATAAAATAAGTAACTCGCCTTCGATTCGCTCTAGAAAATAAATCATTAAGTTTACTCAGAGAACGCAATGAAATACCAGCTAATACTTATTTAAGATAATCAAATCATGTCATAAACGTGACGATTAGTCGCACATTCTAGAAGTTTTATTTTTATTCCAACATATTAGTTCTCATAGTTGTAAGCATTAGAAGATTTTATTTTTATTTTATTTTCATTAATGATTAAAAACTCATTCATTTGACAACTTAATCATATTAACATGATTGTACAGTACACGTATAAAGACAGGAGCGTAACAAAAATTAGTCACTCTGACAATGTACATTCTACCAATGCAATAAAAATTACGTTTAGCGTAACTATAATGGATTAAAGTTGAAAGATGAAGAAATTTCAAATAATATACACAGTACAATATATAATAAAATACTAATTAAAATAGCTACAAAAAATTGGGAAAAAATTTCTTCTATTCTTCCATAACAACATACCTATCCGTATAAAATTACAATTCACGAAAATAAATCTGTTTCTCAAAAAAAATCATTTCACTTGGCCCGTAAAATCAAATTATCTATTGATTAATAAAAAAATGTTTGTTTTAGAGATTTTTGTATATAAATAAACTCAATTAAGAAATTAACTCCGAATATGAACGTAAAATACGTAAATTACCGTGTAGACAACGACAGGATCGAAATTTTCATTCAGCGTATATTTTTTGCACGTTCCATTTCATACTTCATGTAACAACACTTTAAATAATTGGAAAGTACTCAAAAGACGTCCTTCATATTCGATATTAATTTAACGAGTACTTAAATATTAAATAATGTTACTCTTAATAATTACGGCCAAGGCTGTAAATATAACTAATATGCTTTGTGTTATATACATAACCGATAAATGAGCAGACGGGCCATTTGATAGAAAATGGTCCAATCGTAACACCAAAGGCACTGACAACGAAACATTTAATAACAAATACATTTATTTATTGCAATAATTACAAAAACCTCCAAAACAATATTTAAGTAGTAATCTCTTAACAGAACTTCCATAAAAGTTCAAAAACATATGTAATATAGCCTATAAATATTGAAGACAAAGCAAAAATACACTAGAATTCCAAAAGTATTTAAAATGTAGATTCCGCCCTGTTGCAGATTTATTATTAGTATACATAGAAAATGAATGTAAATAACTAGGAAAATAAAGTGAACATAAACGAACTCATTGTTACTTAAATAGGTTATTTATGAAACAATTATATGATCTTTATTGCAGGGTTCAAACGGTGCTAGTAAACAGACGTAGACTAACGTTTAGGTAAATGTTATTTCGCTATAAAATACAATTTATTTCTAGAACCCTTACTTGAATGCATCTACATCTAAGAAGGCTATCCGGAGTTTAATGCTCATAAAAGTGAGTTTCACTCTAGTGTGAACAGCTTCGATAATAATTCTCTTGTTACTACGCAATAAACTACACATAGTTCTTTTATGGACTATTTTTGTAACCTTTGATCTGCGACGACAATGTTTCAGTACATACACACTTTATAAGTTCAATGAGTAATTAAAGTCGTATTCTTAGATTTTGAGTTTCCGAGTTGAAATCCATAATTTTAAAACTAACACACCGTAGTAAGTGCAACGTTTGCCAAATTAACTAGTACTCTAAAGTGTTATGATCGTAGTTTTCTTCAGGTTAATAAAATACCCTTTTTAAAATTCTAAAACAAACACAACAAGGTTAATTATTTATGATTTTAAATTTTAAGCAATAATTATCATATAATAATATTATCTGCTTATGTGTTTTGCTGTCCTCATGTGTTAGTTAATGGAATTTATTTGAGTAATTCTACCTAAAATTTTAACACGTTAAAATATGATGAGTAAATTAATGCTTCCAACTAAAAACAAGTTTACATATAATATAATACATATTTCAAGTATGTTACAACCAATACCCATAAATATTGTTAAGTCCAGCTTATTATTTAAGACAATTCCTACCACTAAACTATTGGGAAGGTCTTACGAACTTTGAATGGGCGGGGCATCAAGGCCTTTTGATAAATCGTTATTACCAAAGGGTTATTGCCGAGGCTATTGTTGAATTTGAGTGCGTTACAGTTAGTGCTCTCTTTGTGAGTTTAGACAATCGAGCTAAGGCTATGGGATTAACAATTACATCGACTTGTATGATAAATGCGCAATTAAAGCTGTATTTTAGGTTTATGACGAAATCGCTAGCAAATTACTCTATTACTCTATTTTACAAACAAGTTGCGCCACGATTCAGAACTACTCTGTACGCTTTGAAATAGCATCTGCATTGTTTTAGGACTGGGTTTTTCTTATTCTGCGAATCAGAAATATAGTAATTTATAACCTTTTTATTTATGAACAGATTGAAATGAAACGAACTTGAAATATTAAGTGATACTTATTGCAACACAGTCGTGAAAACCATAATAAAATCGGTTAAGCTGTTTCTGAGATTAGCGCGAACGAACACACAAACAAACAAGCTAAAATTTTATTTATTCATTTATTTTGGGTAGTATTGCCCCTATATGCCGCTAATAATAATGTTTCTAAGGAAAACGATCAGTTAAAATTTTATTATTTATAGATTTATAACCTACGTTTAAACTGATTTATACTGTATTTTCATACTAACTGTTCCCTGCCCGCTTCGCTGAGCATATTGAAATTTAATAATAGTAAATTTCAACATTTGAACTTATTGTTAATAACAATAAGATGGAAATCAAAAAGCTATAAAAATCATTTAAAATTAATCCTGGTCAGATTCTACAGTTAATTAAAGTTAATAAACGCGGAAATCTAAAGGGGAGATGCTATCATCGCGCTGTACAGAATACCTATAAAATGTATTAATCTGGATTAATTCAAATCAGATCTATATTTGAAATAAAGGTTACGTAACTTACTCCACGAAACTAAATGAACATGTGTACCAGCTTAGCGTCATCGCGTACCATAATAGAAGGCTTATGATTATCATAGTTTAAAATTAAGGCGTAAATAATTCACATAACCGCAAACATGTGCAATTTGGAGAATTTGAAAACTAACGGCTTTGAAGTAATAGCTTATAGTATAATAATTATAAGTATAATTATTGCAACATTCATACAATTTCATTAAATCTTGAAATACACTGTAGATGTTTAGAGATAAAAATAGTAATCTGATTACTATCAAAGTTGTTTTAGCAATCCTTTGATAATTATATATATATATATATATATATTGTGTGACAAATATATGATATTATTACAAGTAGTATTGATAAAATTTAATTGCATCCAACAATTGATTTGAAACATTATTACAATTTCCCGGTATCTCCTTTTAAAAGAGTATTTTTGAGAAATATTAAAAACACTTATCTTCAATCCATAGTATATAGTACAAGTACAAAAAAAAAAACAATAAATTATTTCTATAAATAATACGTAAGTTGAGAAGCTTAACTTATTAATTACCTCATTATTTACATCGGCCAGTGCTGTATTTTTTTCACAAAATTAATGTGACCTTCCCCTTCTCATTACAATCCTTAAAATCTCTGCTTCAACAATTACTCACGAACTTGATAACTTGTAGGAATGTAAAGTATTACAATAAGATATTTTCGTCACAGCAAAATTTGAAATGTGATAATATTCTGGCTAGATTCAGACGTTTCTTTATAACAAGAAGTTGAATCTGAAGTTACTTGCACAACCGACAGCGAATTTAGAAGATAAGTATGAAAAGGTCACATCTGAATCCCATTCGTGTGAAATATAGTCTTGTACCGTAAATGTATATAGAAATATTATCCTTTTTTCGTGGAGAATGTGATGCTTAGGATTTCCGAACAGCTACATGGGTTTTCCTGTATATGTATAAACACATATAATCGTATTTCTTAAATTATATACATTATAAATGTCTTGTTTATATCATGAATGCTAAAATTCTATTATCTGTCCAGTATCTGTAGTGATAATACGATGCAAAAGATTGATGAAAAGACGGTTGTGATTAAAGAATACTGTAATTTCACTGAACGTACGAAACCCTAACAATATATCCAATTACTGCTAGTACTAGATTCAGCTTATGTACCGTACATTACAGGAGAGGAATATAGTAATTAAGAAGACCAGAAACTTACTTTATCAAGTTGCTGTAATAGGATTAATGGCCAACCGAAGCGTCTCCCGACATGGCTTAATGAATGAAATAATAATAACCAGGACCAAAGATTTAATGGGTTGTCTAAAACAGCGCTTAAGAAATTTTACCACTACCTTAACTCAAAGAGTACTTAAATATATACTCGGTAACAGATACTACTTCAACGCATACGCATCTGAAGATCGGTGTGCATCTAAAGATGCGTACAATGCTTTTGTAATTAGCAGCAGGTCATCTCACTGATTGTACCTTGTGTTTGGCACAAGCGTAATACTTACCGAAAGAATTGTAAAAATTACTTCTTCGCATTATATGTATCAAGCGAAAACAAAATACACTACTTGACCAAAGCGTGTTGTAAGATACAACAAGTTTAGCAAATCCTCATTTTTAATTGTAATTTATCTCATCACTCTTAAAATTTATATATGACGTTGTTTAAATAAAAAAATCATAGGATATTTTTGTCTGTAGTGATTTTAGGCGAACTATAAAAATTCTATGGACAATCAAAAAATTATGAAAAATAAAAACAAATAATACGTTGGCATCTAAACGATAAAGTTGTTCATATTATATCCTTCAGTGGTCGAACGAGTTAGTCAGTCATCAGTTTATTCGGTTCAATAGTAGACGATATCAAAATTGGTTTGCCAACTTTCTTTCTCATACATAGACTGTATTTGGGAAGAAAACATCTTGCCAATGTTTCAACTTTTGTTATTATCCTTTGACAAAAAACTGTTTCTTTTGAAGCATATAACACATGTAAGATGTTGCTCTTGCCGTCTATCTGTCAAATAATTTTTATTCAAACGACGTAATAGAAGTGCGATTTGTTATTTTTCGAAAAAAGAAAACCTTTTTGTTTCAGGTTTTTCATACGGTTTTTATCGTTGGATAATGTGATTTACGAGATAAGTTTTCATGTAATTTAGCCGAACTATGACAACAATTGTAGTAAAAGTCATAAAAAAAAAAACATAAATCTGAGAATTTTTCTGTTGCTAATTATTCCGAGGAAGCTCGGACGGGTCTATACATATTTGAAAATTTATAGGCTTAGGCAAGTAGGCTTTATTCTCGTCAGAGAGGCCAAAACATATTTTGTTTCAAAATCAATTTTAAAAGTTACTGCAATATTTTTTAATATTATATGTATATAAACAGAAATCAACAACATTATAATGTTTTCTTAGACATAACGAACTTGAAAAAAAAATTATTTTCTTAAAAACACTATGAACAGTCTCTTTATAATTAACAATAAATTCAAACTAATTTCAATTTTTTTTTTTTTTTTTTTTTTTAACTAATTTTATTATTTTTAACAAT
>DWPT01008633.1:0-10093 GCA_018251895.1 Agathymus mariae mariae
TTGAGAATATCCATACCAGCTAAGCATCATAAGTATTCGATCTTCGTGCGTGTTTGTTTCGCAAATTGTTTAGTTAGTAGATAAAGCATTGAGTCATTTGTAATTACCCATAACCAAACTGAAGTAACTATTGCCAACAGTTAACAATATATTATGTCTGTATTTGTGTAGTACGTATACTATTTACGTGTAGGTACGTATATATATGCAAGTAGGTATGTATTTTTTGTGTGTAGTATTTTATTTATGTACTAGCAAACGGCCCTCGCTTCGCTTCAGAAAAACTGCCTTACGCTCAGAAATAGCATCTGCATAGTTTTAGATTAATTTATAATTATTTTTTATTTATGTGCGGATTGTAGCAAAACTTTAAATATTAAGTGGTGCTTTCTGCCATATGCCAATACCACACGAACTGCCGAACTGATGAACGCAGTTGACGTGGCGATGCATGATCGGTGTTGCAGCGAACAAGGCGTTCGCGGAGCTGAACGTGATATCGGCGTCTCTGTCGCTGTTCTCCGTGTGCTGGGCGCTCGCCAGCTTCAGCAAGAACGTGCGGCTGCAGAACGTGCACAGGCTGGTGCTCACCTGGCTCGGGGTCATCTTCCAGGTGCGACTTGCTCGACACTGCGGTACACGCCTTGCGCCACTGGCTTCCGATTGTGTTATATTAAAAATTACAGAGTTATTTAAAAGCAGGTGCATTATGAACAACCGGAATACACTACGCAGTATCATCCACTGGTACTCTAAACTGTAAACATCCGTCCGGATGGTGTGACCGTGTTGCATGTCCGCAGTTTCTGTGGCGGCTGGGCACGATATCGGCGAGGATATGCGCGCTCACCGTGTACGCTCTAGTCTACGAGTACTGGGTCTTCTTAGTTATAGGTGAGTACAATACATCAATATATCCGTGTGGTGACCCGCGTTACTCATTATCTCGGCGGTTCGAAGCGGACGCGGTCCGAGTGGCGAGTGTTAGAGGTCACGACCACTGAATATGCTGAACGTCAAATTGAGACCTTGTGAATTGGACAATTAAGAAAATTTAATGAAATATTAACTTAATATTTTTTATTCAATTTAATCGGCTTATTTTAGTACTGAACGGACTTCGTTCGGGTTTTACGATTATATGTTTATGATTATATATGTATACATGATTATTCAAGATGTTCATCATTAGGTTAACTGATATTTTATATACCCTATCACCTGTGCAATCACGTGTTCTCATTACATACCAATTTAATTAAGATCGATCAAGACGTTCTTGAGTTATAACGGGACATATAGATAGATATAAAAAAAATTCAAACCTAATGATGTCTAATCGAGGCAAACAACAAAAAAATTATTATATAATTAGTAACGTAAATAATTGTTCACCCCGAACGAAATCGCAAGGGCTGCTAACTTTTTTATAATACAAATTACTTATTAAGTGACGTTCACGGGATGTGATCGACACGTCGGTACCTCAACGAACACCCGTCGGCAGGTCTGCACTGGGTGTCGATGTTTCTGTGGCTGATCTCGCCCAAGAACGTGTTCCACGGCGAGCGGATCAGCCGCCCGCGCAAGGCATACCTCTCGGCGCTCATCGCGTTCGTCTACGTGTTCGCGTACGTCAACCTGCAGGAGCTCAACCACAGACAGAAGATGGTGCGTGTTGTCGCCCCCGACTGCTTTACCGACGCGACGCTAGCGCCATCTGTCGCGGCAATGGCGCAACGTAGAGGTTGTATTAGTAAATCTCGTTTAGAAATATCGGGACGCTAAGCTCCGTAATTGCGTCAGTAGGTAATATTTATTAAACTAACTAATAACTTACTACATTTACCAAAGCACTACATTTTGACCTGTACTCATATGTGATTGTTCTTTTACGAATATAATAGGTGTTTTCGTAACCTGTTTTCAATTCTCTGCGGAACGTGATCTTTGCCTTCATAAATAGTAATCGCACAAAAAGTGTTATGACCCGTATTTATCAGGCGTTTCATAAATTTTTCATGTGCACATGTAAAGAGTCGTTATTTTATGGTATCGTTCGTCATCGATCGATCATTCCAGCGATTCATGAGAACCGCACGAAAATTCATGCTGCAGTTATTAAAATAGTCGCGCTAACACAGGCGAGGTTTTGATTGACACCGGTGCCGTGTTCATCATAACACACACGGGCACACGGGGCCCGTGCGCAGGGCCCTGGATCGCACGGGACCCCGAAACGCTAATATATTCGCTTGAACGAAAACAAAAGTTCAATTTATTTTTCTGTTTCGACATACCTACTGAGAGTTACTGTTGACATTTTTCAAATGAAATTTTGATCTTTCACTCGGTCAAGATTTTTTTTCTTCAACAAAATTGTTAAATTCAACATGTATGTAAATATCTCTGTCCATAATCAACTTGTCATCCGTTTGTTGGCGGCCTATTGAGCTGTTTGTTATGTATGCTTCTGAAAGGTCTATCACACCGTAATGTTAATGTTATTCTAAAAAATCATTTAATTTATTAAGAGGACTGCAAGCGATCGTTAGATTATATTAATAATAAATTTAGCACGATTTTTAAGTTATTCAATTATTACTTTTCAACGGGGCCCCAAATTCTTGTGTCCAAGAGCCCCGGCATACAATCAGTCAATGTGTAAGACTTCAAAGTAAACGTGGTCTCAGGTGATATTCTACTGCGTGATGTGCGTCGAGAACTGGGTGCTGGTGGTGGCGTGGTGGTTCTCCGGGCGCCGCGGCTCGCTGCCCGCGGCCACGCTGGCCACCGGTGCCGCGGCCGCCTTCCTCGCCGGCCTCGCCTTCATGCTGCTCTACTATAGGTGATTATGATAAATGATCAGTCACAAGCTGTGCGAGTGCATTGTATCTACAAGTGAGATGCGTGCCGAGCCTAAGTCTGAGCCTAGTCACCCGACTCCAAGGCCCTCCGCGGGTGCAGTGCGCCGTGCTCACGACCCTTGTTCCCGGACCTCACCTAGCCTTCACTCAGATTAATTACATTTAGATAGATTTATTCCAATGTGAGATATAATAATAATATGTCATAAGTTTTGTCTCGACTCCCTGTTCCACCCACGTCTGTGGCCCGTTGTATAACTAGAGTCGCTGCTGCAGTGTCTTGTCTTGGGAATACGTTAATTTATTACTAGTCAGATATTGATCTAGATCAGCGATTCCCAACCTGTGGTACGCGTACCCTTGGGGTTGTGCGGGGTCCTAATGGAGGTAGACGAAAATTATATTGGTGACGACGGAAATACTGATAAGTTAAAGCAGTTAACTTATATAAACATTATTATAATGTATTATGTCTACAATATGCGGTTTAAATGAACCTCGTAACTAATAACTTAGTAAGGTGCTAGACCATAAGAGAAACTAGACACATTTTTAGGAGTACGTATGGAGTTTTCAGGGCAGAGGTACTCATAAATGAAAATGGCTGGGAAAGGATCATCTAGATTGCGACATAATTACTAATTAATTAATAATTATTGATTATTTTACATGTGTTGTAATAACAAAACTGCAAATCGTGTCCTCGGCAGGTACTTCCACGTGCGCAGGCTGGGCTACATGCTGGGGGAGCACCGGCAGGGCACCAACAGCACCAACGGCTCCTCGAACAATAAAAACGGTAAACATCCCGACGGTCCGCGTGTGCCGAGCGCGGCCAGATGGTGGCAGTGGTCACCCGCCGCACTGTCGCACTAGTTTCACAATGGAACGGGTATTTCATCATACCGCTATCGCAGTCCTACGGCTACGCTTTAGCAGTGTGTGGGGTAAGTCACAGACCATACTGCTCTGGTCGAGTGCAGATTGGCAGACTTCTCACACTTTGAGAACATTATGGTGAGCTTTCAGGTACGCAGACTCCGTCACCGAAGCAAGTGATAATTAATTTGTAATACCCACGTACTTTGATTCGTTGCAAGTTTTCATAATTGGGTTGTTTATAATGTGTTTTGTGTGAAGACTTCAGTTAACAAGCAGGCTCACTACTTGCGGTCGACAGCGCGTCGGTGCCACCGCTCGTGTACCACATGCCCCTGGAGGGCGGCGGCCGCACACCATCAGACGGCTCACTTGCCTTCAAGCTATTGTATCTTTATGTATAAAACTCTTCTATACGTGTATATATTACTGAACTCCTAAACGCCAGCCGATTTCGATGATTTGTCTATGTGTGCTTAAGTTTAGAATAACAACGGTACTGTATCCGTAATTAGAACTCAGAAATACGCGTGATGAACAACGGTACTGTAACCGTAATTACAACTCAGAAATACGCGTGATGAACAATGGTACTGTATCCTTAATTAGAACTCAGAAATACGCGTGATGAACAACGGTACTGTATCCGTAATTAGAACTCAGAAATACGCGTGATGAACAACGGTACTGTATCCGTAATAAGAACTCAGAAATACGCCTGATGAACCCGCCGATAGCAGGCGAGCCGACGTCCGTCGTCCGGGTCCACTGGTTAATTTGTTAATTGTTGTTTCCGACAGGCAAACACGGCACCCACGCGGACAACGCGGCGATACCCGGCGTGTTCAATTGTAGGTTTTCTAATCCAGTGAACAACAGGTAAGTTGGCTATGTTGTTGTAACAGAGTTTGTTACACTATTTATAATCGATACATTAAGTGTAATTCAAAATACATATGATTAAACATAAATACAAAGAGAACGAAAATCTTGAACATAAAAGCACGCACGCACGCGTGTACGTACGCATAGCGTACACACTCACAGACGCACGCGAACAGAGACACGCACGGAAAGAAAGAGAGCGGCCTAGAGGGGGCATAACTCTTTTTCCTACCGTGCGATTTCTACCGATCGACTCCTGAGGCAGTCCGCTTAAGGAACTACCTTCCAATACAGCACTGACCGTCCGCACCAATACTTATTTCCAATAAAAACGACTCACATAATCAGTGCTGCCTGAAAGAAATGATAAAATACTTTGTTCCCAAGTGATGTATCTTGTCGTATACGTGTCCTGCTTGTAGTGTACGATGAAGGGTGAACTGTAAAATAAATAATTGCTAATTATTATATTAATGCAAAACAATGTGGTGCGAACGCGCAGCGCGGCCGCGGCTCGCAAGAAGAAGAAGCCGACGTCGTTCGTACCGCCGCCCGCCGCTCCGCCGCCCGCCTTCTGGCGCCGCCCTCTGCCCGCCCACCACCACCACGTACGCACTTTATATACAACTTGATATTTTTCTATTCCTTCAAAACTGCACCTCAGGCTCAAACTTACACATCTGTGCATTGCGAAGTGATCCGCGCACAGTTTGCACAGACGTGCATTTTTGCGTTACTTATTACTCATGTAATAATCGTCAAAGAAGTAGAAGTGCCATCTGAACGTCTACGGACGATCGTCCCACTGTTGGGTGCATCGTTATCGACGCGTTGCCGGCTAACAACAAAGAGGACCCGCCTGTCGAGTGGCTCTCGAATATGCTATTTAATATCGATACATATGATGCGTTGTGAGCAGGTTAATCCCTTCTTACTATCCATCTGGTTCAGGGCGGGTCGTCGGAAAACGAGGGCTCCAGCGTAGGCTCGCGGGTCAACATCCAGCAGAAGCTGCAGGAGAAGAAGCAGAAGCAATTGGCGGAGTTGAGGGTCATCGAAGAAGAAATCAAACAAGGGAAGCTCGCGAAGACCACGCCAGTAGCCGCTGAGGAGATCTATAGCAGCCTCCAGCGACAGCCCATACCGCGGGCGAAGACCCACGCGGAGCCCCCGGCCTGGCCGAGCATCGAAATGACGCACTCCTACCAGAACTACCCTGTCCTGCCACACACCTGCAACCCCTATCCAACTTACACGGAGATCAAGCCGGAGTACGGCGTGCAGAACTTCGCAAACGACAACACAGCACCCACCGACAAGCTGCGGTACACCCAGGACGCGAGAACCTTCTACGAGAACCCCGCCAATCTGAGGGAGAACAGGGTGCAGGTACGATCACCGAACTACCTCGCTCTTAACGAACGGAACTACGAATCTAACGGCTGCAGGAGCCCTCGGACCATCGACAGCGGCCCGCGGAACGCGTACGTTGCCGACGTGGCGTCCAATTACGAATCCACCGCCATAGACAAGCGCATGCCGCCACAGAGTAATATATACTCGGATGACCATAGACAAAGTCTGGGCGAATTCGCGTACTGCGATAACCAGGGCGTTTACAGCAAGTACGAGACGAAGGATGAATACGTTACCGCGTTACAGAACGCATTGGCGAGCGTCCAAGGCGTGGATAATATAAGGATCTACAACGAGGTTGGGTGCGGCCAGTACGGCCAGAACTGCGATAGGTTCCTGTATCCGGCGCTGGGCATGAAAAAAATGGAACAGATGAGGAAGATGCAGAGATGCAGGACGCCGGAGATTCTGTTGGCGCCGCATTACTTGGAGGGGTGCAGTCGTCCCGTGTGCTGTCATTGGGGTGGTTCTTACACGTAAGTATATTACGTCTATTATATAGGTCTCAGCAATCTACGTATTTTTGGTGTTCGATGTATCTTATCGTGTCGGTGTACATGCAGTACCAGGGTTAATCACAGCCATCAAAAACAATGCTTCATACACGGGGTGAAGGTTTCACAACATCCAATTTAAGCCATCACAAGTGGTCAAAAAACGAAATCAACTATTTGTATGCCCTGGGTTTGATGCCGTGCGGGGTAGACTTATAGTGGACGTGAGCCCACGTGAGTATATTTATTCTAGTACTTATGGTACAACCATAATTATTTATAGTGTCAAGTATTCATTTCTACATCTGTCATTTAAAGGCCCTGATGTGATGCAAAGAATAGTATATCCAATTCGCTACACTAGCAATCATGTTACAGAGGCGTGAGTTTTAATAACCAAGTAATAATCAAATGAATCTCAAATTAATGACTTGTGCGATAAGTTTTATTACATAATGATTAGGGCGGTAATGTTACGCAGCAACAGAAAGAAGGAAGAAGGTGTAGGGGGCAGCAGCGGCGAGGAGTCCGCTCCTGAAGGGCCAACCCGGGAGACGCCGCGTCCGCCCAGCGATATTGACAGCCAGGTACGTACTGTTCTAACAAATTACCAAAGATTACCTTAGTAACTGTCCACAGTACTCATATATCTTTGGTTGACAACAAATGAGCTGACGGACCGACTAGTGGTTTCTAAGTAAAGTCACCGCTACCGCGCCGCCGGTCAACGTGAAAGCGTCACTGCGGCTGAGACACGGCAAAACGGTTCATCTTTGACTCTACTGATTGATACAGGGAGAAAGATCCTCACCCCTGCTTGGTTAGCTTCGCCCTAAACGGGTATTTGGGAAAAAACTATATGACGACAACGCGATCTTTTCAGTAACTGTTTATTTACCGTCAATGTAATATTGTTTATAACCTTACGGCTGGTTCGCCGTCGAGTGCCCCACTGATCTCCAACGTCGTCGACGACGTCATCACACCGTCAACCGAAGTGCGAACGACCAATAGGCGTTCCTAGTAAGCGCCCATGGACACTGTTGGACACTGTGTATCGTTGTCAGATATCGCTGCCTCGGTCGTACACGCTGCCGCGGGAGTTCCGCTACTGGCGGCGGCGGCCGCGGCTGCGCGACGCGCGCGTGCCCAGCAACAACAGCAGCGACGGTGAGTCGCCACTTGCGGCGCGGGCCGGCCGGCCGGCGTTATTGTTAATGTTGTTTGTTTGAATTAATCAGTGCGCATCGACCGATTACACTTATTAAAAAAAGCATGTATATGAACATTTTATACAAGATGAAAGATTTCAAAAAAGAAGCTTAATTCATGAAATACAATGTCAAAATAAATACAATTAAATGCAATCATGAAATCAAAATAAACACCAACCAATGTCAGTAACGATCAACGTTGTAGTTGTGAACGGACAGCCGGCCAAGGGGACGGTGCACCTGCGCCGTCGGGCGGTCGGTGTCGGTGGTGGTCGGTAGCAAATAAACAACAGACTTTTAAAGGACGAGACTCCCCGGCACTGAGCAGCAGCATCGTCAAGAGTTAACTGGGTGGTGTTAAGCAGGGGATTATTAAAAGGGATGATATGGATATAAAATTTCAGATCCGGATATATATTTAACCGGCTTCGGTTACGATTACGGATATGAAATTATTTTGGATTATCCTATTGTTTCGGATAATTTCGGTTACGTATAGAGATGATTTTGGGCTTGCAAAAAAAATATATTATGTATATCCAAGGTAACATTTTCACTTTCTGTCTAGGTATTTTAATAACGGAAAAAATACCTAAAAAATAAGGAATAAAAACTGCCTTAAGATTCACCAGGTTCTGGCAGGGAACACCTGTCATAATGGGTTTTGGTTTAGACTGCCCCTATCCGGAATTATTCGAAACTTTATTTTCGGATTCGGTTATGGTTTCGGATATCAGTTTTGGCTATGGTTACTGAGCGCCATAACAAACAAGATAAAAAGGTCACCTCGTGCGTTACGCACCGCGAGCAGGCGATGTTGGACTTGATAACGACGCAATATTTAGTGGAACATCGTACACTCTTTTATTGCTTCAATTTACATGATCTTCATTTCAACCTATCAATAGCTCACTGCACTGGTCTCTTCTCCTAACTAGCTCACACACTGTGTGGTTACACTACTCCAGTGCAGATAAGTGGATTCTTCCTTAAAAGGTGTTGTGTTCCCAGGCGACGTGGACAGCGGCGACAACGACAGCTCGCGGCGGTCGAGCGGCTCGGCGCGCTCGCAGCTGGCCGGCGGGGCGGGCGGGGCCGGGGCACGTCGCGAGCCCGAGCGCCGCCGTGCACCCCGTCGACCCAACAAGCCCGAGACCGAGCTTTAGATGATACGAGATCGTCGACAAAACTATGATTTATAATCATATTGGTTCAATCCATAGCTCAGTGCTCCGTGCCAGACCCGAAGCGAAGCGTTAATATCATCCTTACTGTGGTCCGAATGTAAACTATTGACAATAATTAGTATCATTAAATTATCGCTTGTTGCATATGAGGAATATTATTAGGGCTTTTGACGACCCGATAGTCCAGTTGGTAGTGGCCCTGCCTGCCGAGCGAGGGGTCCAAGGTTCGATTCCCGGTGGAAGCAGACACTTATGTGACATATAAACGTTCGTTCTCGAGTCATGGGTATTTGTGTCGTCATATTTGTGCATGCCGTGCCACCCGCAACACAGGGGATCGCAGTGAGGGCGTGTGTAAACGTTTAAAAACAACCTACTATCGGAGCATCGGTAACAACGCACTGTACACGCGCCACAATTAACAAAAGTACAAATATTAGACATTATTACTTTGATATATGCAATTGATTTGCTTGTGATTGTAGTTCTTATCTAGTGACGTGGAACGATGTTCAATCAACCGTACACCGACGGTTCCTATTGTGAACAACATGTGTTCTGTACACGGATGCCGCCTTAAGTCAACCGGTGTGTTGGTTGTCATGTACTATATATACTACAATTCTGGTGACATTCGCTGTTCTATCGATCGCTGCTTAACTCGTGTATTCGTGCACTGAGGAAAGTCCGGTGAACATCTTGTTCAGATGTCAAGATAACAATTTAAGTGATGGGCTCGTAAAAATTTAAATTTGTAACTTATACAAGTGTATAATTTGTATTATTGTATAATACTGTATATTTTTATACTAATCGACTGTACATAGGGTAAGAAGAGAAATAAAAGAGACATTTCAAACTTTTATTTACTTTATTATCTATTATTCCAATTGTAAAAGGGAACCAGTCACTCTATCACTCCGTGTCACTACGTTACTACTGATCTCATCTCAGCCATTTACACAATATAAAGAAACATCAACCGAAATAAGGTTAAAATTCACAAATACACATTTAATGTTGATTAAAACTATCTTAAAATTAAGTGGTTCGGACGTGCCGAGAGATTTGTTGCGGTCGTCGAATGTTATCAACGGAACTTCGCATCAAACACCCCACGAACGTGAAGCGGGATAAACGGTGGCGGCGGG
>DWPT01008634.1:0-10093 GCA_018251895.1 Agathymus mariae mariae
ATCGCTAACAACAAGCAAGAGACTGTAGGTCTACGCATTGTGAAATGATGAGGCTTAATGTTTTTTTTTGTTAATTGTTTTTTTATTAACTACATGACAGACGAGCTACCTAATGTCTATTCTCCGCTATAATATCGCGTTGGTAACACCAAAGGGAACATGTGACACGTTTGTAATAGTATAGTTATGTTATTAAGTCAGTCAATGCTTTAGGTGGCGTCGAAACTATACCGCGAAACATATCCTTGCTGATGAGTAAAATTACCTACCTAGTTATTTTTGCCACAAAGCGAAAGCCACCATAGTTATAATTAACTATCTTTATTATCGCTTACCTCTGTGCTTACGTTTGAAATCGTAATGAACGAATGAATTTTTAGTTGCACGGTTTAATTTATATTTATATTTTGTTCTAGAAGCACATGCTGTCCGAAAATTGTATTAAGTTAATTTTCATAATTAATATTATCACTGTCGAAGCTATGCTAACGAATGCATTGTATGTTTTTAACTCATAACTTATAAACAGTAAAAGTAAATAACAAGAATTATTATGTCAGGTATTTAAAATGATTCAAAGTGCAGTAGCATGAGCAGCCCCGGCTCGTTCTATTATGATAACCAAATATGTTTAATGGTAATGAAGAATTTAACCTTCAAAAGTAATTTAAAAAAACATAATCTGCGGACTGGGATGTACCTCTAGGGATTCATGGGTTCGTACTCCTGGATGCAGCTCTGTTTCACAAAACATCTCGGGGGTATCCAGACATGCACTGATCTAATAGCTGTAACTCGGTGGTAAAAATCAATACCGTTATAATGAATTTGGCACTGCGACATCTAGGTGCAAGCAGGCCGCTTACTAGGCCTGTGCATCAGCCCACACTTATAAGAATCTGGACGCCCCAGAACTCAAAACAAATCTCCATGCTATCTCCCGGTCAGCGAAGAAGCATCTGACGAGGGCAAAAACCAACTTCACCGGCAGAATTGGGAAAAGATAGGTTGATTAATCATTTGACGTCAAGGATAACTTGTCATTAATTCCTTCCACCACTGCGTAATGAAAATGATTCCATGGTTCATACAACAAATTGTCAAACTGAATTCCGTTATCCTCTTTGCCTCCAAATCAACTCTCGGTAATGGAGGACCTGTACCGCTGATCATCACGAGCTCGTTGAATAATGTTTTTAGCTCTGTTCAAACGAGCTCTATAGCCTCTCGACGTGACAAGAAATCGAGTAAACCATATGGCATTCCTGCAGTGTTTTTGGAGACGTCTGCCTCCGAGCTGACTCCTGCCTTAACGTGTTTTTCCTCCTTATTTTATACCGGAAGAATTGCACCGTCTCAGTGAAAGGTGTATTTCATTACCCGAAAAGGCGATGTTAGTGATCCAGCCAATTATACGAACAGAGCAATAACCTCGCTGTTTTTGAAGATTATGGTGCATGTTATTTATAAGCAGCTACTATTTGAAGGATCACCGACTGATTCATAATAGTGAGCAAAGGATAGCAGAATCATACTTGTGTTTGAATTTGAGAACTATTTGGAGCGGACTTTAGAATAGGGTTGACTGAATTTAGTAGACTTAACCTCAAGAAAACACAAATGTGCGCGTAGTATCTAGTATTGCGCTTCAGTTTTGAGGAACGGCGCTCATCGTTAACGAAAGCGATGGGATTCTAGGAAGGAGGAGGAGTTAACATTTCCAGTGATGAGCAATACCGGCGTCATCTGGAAGTTAAAGCCAAGCTTCTAAAGATAGCTTCTAAAAATCTTGGCATCCTGAACAGGTTGAAGCAGTACGACACTGCAAAGTCATCTCTTTTCGTGTGTTCTATCGTTATATAACGACGAGTGCTTCAAGGAACTGTTTGACTTAATGCCCACCTCAACCTTTCATCTTTGCATCACTCGCAGTCCACCCACGTCGTCTGGATTAATTCATTGCATGACATTACGCCACTGTTCGGTTTTCACGATAATTATTCCCGTGTACATGTAAATTGTGGTACGAACTTTATTCTGAGATATTACCAGGATGCTAAGATATGAAGTTCTACAAACAAGATGTAAAAAAAAAAACTCTTTCCCAGGGCTGGCATTACAATGGTAACTTTTCTAGTGTTGTCTATGCTCGTAAGCCACGGTGAACCCTTAACATCAAGAAATTGTCCGACATTTCGTCTGCCTTTCAGGATAAAAAAATATGTATAATATCCTCGCTTATATAAGTTTAATATAAATAAATGTTATCTATAAAGTTCTCAAAGATTTGTAGTCTGCCAATTAGCGTGGCGGGCTATCTTTACATTTCACTTTACATTGACTTAGGTAATTTCCTAAGTTTGATTATAAAATAGCTTGTAATATGTGTTTGCGTTTACATTCCTTGGTCTGAACTTACCTTGATGTAATTACAATTATTGTAGCACAGTACTCACTGTTAAAGTTAATTTAATAATTTATATGTATTTTGTTTATATATGTGTTTTGTTTCAACTTTCTGGCGTTAGACGTCAAATGTTGAACAAAGTTGAGTTCTTGAAAATGAGTGAGTTACTCGCATTTAATATAATGTTTATACTATATATGTTATAATATAACGCGAACTTACGTTCATACATATGCAGGCAACAAATGATAATTTTATCAAATTCAAAGCTAGTTTACAAATAACATTTTGTTTTACCTAAATTGTTGCTAATGTGTATTTAACTCACGTAGGTTATTATAGCCATAGTACAAATATAGCTTTGATGATGCTGACACAAATGTTTACTGATCTGTGTTTTGACAGTCACGCTAAGATGGGTTGCGTGAGAGTCCTCCGCCTAGGGAAACCCCTGCCGCGGACATGGCGACGTCTGTACAGTTCATCCACATCACCCCCGCCAAAAGGCGTACCCTACACCAAGCTCAGCGTAGGGATACCAAAAGAAATTTGGCAAGATGAACGAAGGTTTGAATATACTTAATCTCTCCATGACGTCAATTCTTTATAGCTAAAGCTATGCTGAAAATATAAAATGAAAAACAAAATAAAATTTATTATTTCCTTTTACAAATACATGCGAACTTTAGTGAAGGTGCTTATTGAGGGAATGTTATTGTGTATGTAATTTTATTTATTTATTTTAGGGTGGCCGTAGTACCAGCAGTAGTGAGCAAATTAGTTAAGAAAGGCTTTACTGTAAACCTAGAAGAAAACGCTGGAGTTTTAGCGAATTTCCCAAACAAGACATACGAAGAAGCCGGAGCCAAAGTAACTAACCTGAAGGATACATATCAGTCGAGTATATTATTTTACCGATTTGTTCTATGTAAATTTCTCATTATTTTGTATTGATGCTTAAATTGCGATATATTTTTATTTTTCAGACATCATTCTCAAAGTGCGTCCTTTAATTGAAAGTGAGGTCAAGAATGTGAACGATGAAAGCACGCTTATATCGCTCCTTTATCCGGCCCAAAATCAAAATTTGATTCAAATGTTAGCTGCTAAAAAAGTCAATGCTTTTGGTAAGTAATTTTTTAATAATTAAAATTTATATTAACATTTTTTTTTATTTTTAAACTGTCACTACAAATCTAATTCGATTATTAACATTACATGATTTATTTTAAATACCAACGTAAATTGTTTTAGTAAAAAGTAAGTGAGTGTGTTGTGTGGTGTGAATTATTTTTATTTTATATGTACAGGTTGGTGTCAGTTCAACTTGTAGATGATAAGTGAGGTCCTCTTATCGTTTTATCACTGTTCTATCCGTAATATGATGGTATATGATTTTAACCACCGATGCACATCCTCAATATAAAAGACATTACCGACCAAGATATAAGTGGAGGACCCACTTATTGCTTATGACTTCAAAAGTATACAATTTACAGCAATGGATTGCATCCCTCGAATAAGTCGAGCACAGGCGTTCGACGTCTTGAGTTCCATGGCCAACGTGGCCGGCTACCGAGCGGTCATTGAAGCGGCCGCACATTTTCCACGGTTCTTTTCTGGTATGACTATTGTTTTCATTCTCGTTAGTAGGTACTTCAACATATTTAATTTTGTTGTAATGTTTGGCTTGGTAAATTTACGAAATTCAATTGAATTAACTAAAAACGAATACATGGAGTCATAAATTTTTTTTTACCTATCTGAGATAATTTTATCATATATATTTGTTTGTTCATACTTATGTATCTAACTTAATCCTCCTTTCAAAATAATCAATGAAGTGTTCAAAAATATCAAATTTTATGTATGCATCCATCCACATATTATGCACATATTATTACCTCAACGAGGTATCACGAGTCGAGATTGTAGGGATTTCCTAGTTTGTTGTTGTTATTAGTGCAATATAGCAACTACGCTATACTAATCATAAAATTGTTACAATTGTTCATTTTAGGCTTTTTTTATCGATATAGAGGTCAAGACAAATATATATATATTTTAATTTCTGTATGTCTGTTTAGTTAAACAGACATGTAGTTACATATCTCACTAAAACGACTGAACTGATTTAGATAACACTTGGCATATTAGTAACTTTTATCACGGGTCATAATCTAGAATACTTTAGATCCTGGAAATGGATTTGTTCCCGCGGAATAAGAAACAAGTTAGTATGAACATTCTATAAAGGGGGCATTAAATAAATAAATGTTGATTGTTCCTAATTCTCAGAAGTAACAACAGCCCATACCTAAAACAATGCGGTTTTTTTTATTGTAAGGCATAGATTGTTTCCGTCATCAGTAGCGGCAGTACACCGGAAGCGTAAAGCAGTAGTTTAGTGACATTGTTCTTCAAACAGAGATATAATTTTTTTAAGAATTACAGGCCCATTGAGCCACGTTAACAAACTGTTATCAAGCGCACTCACTGGTACTATTGCACGCAGACTTGACGACTTCTAGGCTTCTGAACAAGCCGATTTCCGAAAAGGTACCACATATATACATACAGGTACATAGATTATACAGAAGACCGAGGAGTATAACCTGAGACTATGTACCGCCCATGTGGACTATCGAAAAGACTTCGATTCTGTAGAAAACTAGTCGGTGCTGTAGTCTCTTCAGCGGTGCTAAATCGATAGTCGATATATCGAGGTATTGCAGTGTATATACAAATCAGACATCATGTCAGTCCGATTACATAACAAAAGCACGAACCCCATTCAGTCGCAGAAAGTGCAGAGGCGTTATGTGCGCGGAACTATTCACCGTTGCATTGGAAGACGTATTCAAGTTGATGGAGTAGAACCAATGTCGAACGTCTCACACATTTTCGATTTACCGACGACATAGTGATCCTGGCGGGAACGTTTTAGTACTATATTAAGAGACCTGAACGATGATTCACAATGGGTGGGTTTTAAAATGAATGTCTAATGATCCTGTCACATCTATACTTTTTGTTTTTGACGGTACTACTGTCGAAGGTGTTGACCAGTAAATTTACCTGGGGCAAATGATCCAAATGGGTAAGTCCAATTTCAAGAAAGAGATCACTCTTAGAATCAAACTTAGACATATCATCAATATGATGCCAGTGATGACCTATGGATCCGATGGTCTCATTCAAAAGCTCAAAGTCACTCAGCGAGCTATGGATAGGGCTATGTTAGGTATATCTCTACGAGACAAAATTCATTACGATAAAATTCGTAGCCGAACAAAAATTACTGACATAGCGCGCAGAATTAACCAAGTGAAGTGACAATCGGTAGGGCACATCGTTCGTAAGACTGATAAACGATGGGTAAGAAAAATCCTCGAATGGTATCCGCGCATGTGAATTAAATTGAGGAAAACAACGGGGAACCGTTTGATTTAGAGGGCCCAGGACTGGTAGGAATGGCGCCAATTAGGGCAGGCCTATGTTCAGCAGTGAACTATGAAAAAGCTGATAGAAAGATTATTAAGAATTACAATAATTCCCAAAACCGAGACCAATGGATATTTTGCTTTCATGTAATGTTACGTGATCAATCACCGCAGCAGTTAAAAATTTAACTATCTAAAAATCGTACAAAGTGTATATCTATAACCCCTGCCTAGTCAGGCCATGCACTAATTAATCATGTGACGTAATCATGAAATATGGAATCATTTAATTAATATCACCCATACTTATATATATTTTATCGATAACCTTATGTTACTAATAACAACTTATTGATTCAAGATTAGGATATGTACGTAACTAACTCCTTAATAATAACCAATAATTACAAAAGTTATATTTATTTATCAGGTTATATTACCCTATAAAGGTTATATATATAGTAAGAAATGGTTGGGTTTGTTATCTACCTGGTCGAATGGTACGCAGTATAAGATTTGACGGAATCGTTTCCACAAACTGTTATGTGTCCGTATTACAACTCCGAACTTAGGTATTTTACCTTTGTATTTGGTACTCTGCATTCAACACCAATCTTTGTACTGTGGAGATTCAACAAAAGGAAGCTGTTTTGTTCCGTACAGGCCAAATGACTGCTGCGGGGAGGGTACCGCCCTGTCGTGTTCTGGTAGTTGGTGGTGGAGTGGCCGGATTGGCTGCAGCGGCCCAAGCGCGCTGCATGGGCGCCGCGGTACGCGCCTTCGACACGCGCCCGGCAGTCAGGGAACAAATCGAGAGTCTTGGCGCTCAGTTCATCACCATGGAAATGAAGGTACGGTATATAGTAGGCACAATATAAGTAGAATTATACACAATACCATTACTAACCAAATCTTGATATTAATTATTGCTTGAGATACCAATATTTAAATAGTGTATTATACCCTTAGTTTTAGATTATTACGATCGATGGGCAAAAATTGGTCTAGGTGCTGCGGCACTGCGTATAATGTGGTATTTTGTAGTAGTTCTTAAGGAAGGTATGGAAAATTTAATCCCATTTAATGTATATTCAGACGTTCAATATGATCTTTAAATAATTTAATTTTGAATCGATTCTGGTATTTTATTCAATTACTATTACATAGTTATTAAAGGAAACACATATTACCAATTATAAAACCAGCTCCCACGAATAAAAATTGGTATTTATTAAAACAATGAATACTATTTTTGATAAAAATACCAATCACAATATTATAGTAAATTATAAGTGGACCTCTTTCAATTTTAAACTTTTTAAGAAACATTTGGCATTTGTTTAAATGTGTTTTTATAGACTATACTTTCCCGTTATTTTGTAGCGATCATGATCACACCTTTTAACCACAATGGTTGAATTTCAATAAAAGATAAACTAATATTTGCTGCTTATTAATGAAGAAAATTAATTGGATCGTTAAAGAAACTCTCTTAGAAGCTCGTAAAAAAATGCCGCGCTATCCCAACGTACCATACTGATACTAAAAAGCGCGATAATCGAAAGGACAGGATACAGTTCTAATCTACTGTTAACGAAATAGTACTAAAGGGGTACTTTTCTCAAACGTATTATTCATAAAAACTTTATTTGTTATCTAATCAAAAACACAATCATACTTAAGGAAATATTTTCGCACTGCATTGGATATAATAAAGTGCTTCCAGTAGATTACTATTCCAGTAGCTACTATTTTTTATTAAGAGAAAAAATTATTAACTGGCTGCTTACGAAACACCGAGGCTAATTAATGTGTTGATTTTATGCTACTGTTGGTTATTTTTTTGGTATAAAATAATCATTCTCGGCGGGAATAGTCGAGCGGAGTTGTATTTGGGCTGTGTACGATATAGGTAAATGTATATATATGGGAAAGTCTATGAATGAATCCTAGTAATAAAACTTAATGTGATAGATATCATAAACGAATTCTACTGGAATATTTGTGCTAGACAATTCATCTCGATAAGTATCGAGGTCACATTATTACCCGGTTTAAAGTGACTTGACAGATTCTTTGAGATAAGCCAATTTCTCCCGCTCGTGTTGTCGCTGCTAAACAAGGGACCGGTCAATAACTCCGGGCCTTTTTTTAAATAAATGCTTGTCAACAATCCCAGCTGACGGTAAGTGGTGATGAAGTCTAAGATGTTGAATGCACTAACTTATAATAGTCTATTCCCTCTTCTTATGAAGACTCCCGCATCGTAAGTAGCCGGGTACGGATGGTTATTAGTGGTATGGTTCTTTACTTGCCGGTTATTAGAACCTACCGTTATTTTAACGTGTCTACGTGCGGTATGGACCACATACCCTAAGGTGGGCCGTCGGCTGATTCGTCGGTGTTAGATATACAAACAGTAGGCCCTGTTCCCTTGTGTTTTTATATTATTGGAAAAAAGACTACAATTTCACTTACAACAAAACTATAACGGAGTCGAATCTGTTTGTGGAAATTTCAATTTAGTTAGACATTGTTAGCAATATATAGGTCTAAACATATTTTGTTGGAATTGTTGTATGTTAGAAATCCTTAGTATATCTGGAAATTATATAGTACCGGATTCATAATCCAAATCAGGAATGCTTTTCACCCCGATAAATAAATTTGGTCCCGTGGAATCTTTCGTAACGAAACGAAGGCGAGTTACTACTGAAACAAATGAAACGAGTGCAAATAGATATTATCATTACTTGCAAGAACTAGAATTACAAGACCGGCGTATTTCTCTTTCACTTGTTGCGTCACGTGCTATAGTTAAAAGCTGGACTTTCATCGCAGTTAATTGATGACAATAATGACTTGTAATGGGGTGACTGCACACATGCTCGGTTACACTTTGTAACACGTGATAAAGCTAATGAACGCAGTTACCATATCGAATGACAGTTATTATTAGTACAGTCGTCTCGTATTAGTAAGTAGGGTCTAATATAAGTAGACAGATGTTTTATATGTTTATATTACTGTTTACTTTTCAGAGGTGGCCGTACCCTAATCCTTGTGGTTGGGGTGCAGCGTCCACCCTGGCCTTGGTTGCTAACGCCGACGGTAATTTCCAGTCATTTAAATAGACGTTTATTAGTGATGAAATGCTAATATACTGGTAGACCCGGTTAACACAGTGGGGTAATGGCGATGACAAAGTTTTCGATTGACAGTACCAGACCTTGATAAAATTGTAAATTATCTTTGTCTTGAAATCTTTTACATTGAATCCAAGTCGTACATCGTTTGTGATATAGTCGTACAACGCTCCAGTACCTGCATTCACGCGCTCTTTATCAAAGTTATTTATCAGATCTAGCTTAAAGTTCAGTACTGGCTGATATTTTTAAATGCGCTAAATGATTTGATTGTTGATGTGCCTACTTATGATTGGAAAATTGTTAATGATAAATATTTTATTGTGCATAAATCATACAAACACCAGTAAAATAATATTTTATGTCAATACACAGAAGTTCCTTGCAGAATACCCTAAGGTTATGTATGTTTATGATTCTTGTCTTCGTAATAGTCTTTAATCACAAGCAAGGCACAATAAAATCGGTCTAGAGCCGCCGCCCTGCTATATGAATATATACATATTATCACCTGGCTGTTGTTGTAATTACACCTGTACAAAGTGTAGTTGTTGTTCATAGTTGGTACTTATACTATTATATTATTTAATGAACCATCGCTGCATCCTTCGGTGAATAACTACCTGATGGTGGTGTTACTCAAAGGAACTTAAAGCAGTTCTCATATAGAATAATTATTTTTATTGATATATTTATATAAAATTCTGGATATTACCGAACAACATAAGGTATAGATAACATATAATCAACAAAATTAATAATAGCTATTCGTTAAATTCGATGAAGTGCAATACAATTTGCAGGAGGAAGGCGCTGGCGAGGGTGGTTACGCTAAAGAAATGAGCAAGGAGTTCATGGACGCTGAAAGAGCCCTCCTCGGCAGAGAGACTCGCACATCGGACGTGGTCATCAGCACGGCTCTTATACCGGGCAAGCCAGCGCCGTTGCTCATTCTTGAGGTGAGAGTAGAATCTGCTTTACCATCTTCGAGAAATCTTAAAAAGGCAAGAACTTGAAATGTTCAAATTCAAATTCAAAATCATTTAATCATATAGGTATTCTTTAAATACACTTATGCACGTCAATTTTTTGCTTCT
>DWPT01008635.1:0-10093 GCA_018251895.1 Agathymus mariae mariae
CGTCCGTGCAGGTGGTACGTTCACTACGTAAGGATGGATACCCGCCGTACGCCGAGTTGTTCGATGGAGAAACGGCGGTGGACGAATTATGTCGAACAATTCCTGCGCACACTCTCTGAAATGCATCCTATAGAAGACCGAGAGGCTGGCAACCCTACGTCTGTGCTCAAGGCTTTGCAGATTGGTCACCAATGAGTCTCTTTGCACGCCTCCATCGATTCCAATACTGTTAGATGACATTTGGCAGCACCAGCCCAAATGTGATAACAGTACTCCACACACGGTCTTCTACGCCAGTGAGTCGAGAACAGAACCTGAGCTATACGAGTAAATTCGTTGCGTATAACTTTCGGTTCATTTGATGGCTTTTTATCATCATCATAGATTTTGCGATTACTTCGTACTTAAATTATAGTCAGTTACTAGCGTCAACATATACAAAACAAAACAGCGGTGTGTCAAATATTTCAATAAAACCAAAAAAGATCCCAATGGACTATAAATAAACCCTTGTATCAAACTTAGATTCAGTATTACTTATCGATGCAATACAGAAAGTGCCATTAAGAAGTTTCCCCACGCGGGGCGCAATAGCAAGCCAACTTCGAAATTTCCAATTTAAAGAGACTCCGAGTTCACTACGTTAACATACTACTAACTACTAAGTTGCCGTACAAAGATCCTATCACGTCTCGCCTCCATTGTACCTACGATTGTTACACGCTTGCCCTACATAGAATACTACACTAATACTGCTTTCGAACGTTTCAACAGTTAAAAAAATCCTTGAGGTATTGAAAGGCGATCAATGAAATGATAATTAAGAATACAATTATTTAATCATTACGACCTCGGTATTCTCACTAAGGTCATTCAACGACGGCCAAATATACATATACGTATAAAACTCACTAGAATATTGTTCTAATTAAATTGCAATGTTAGTTTTGTGTTTTAGTATTTTTATTATTATGTGTAAATTACACACTACACATAATGCGTAAATTAAAGCCTCACATTCTTCATTTTTTAAGTTACTTTTACATAGTTCGTTCGTTGGTGTGGAGTGGATAAAGTGTTTTTAACGTTACACGCTTTCAGTAATATTCTTCACTTTGTCTATGATCCGCCATCTTTTTCATGATTCTTCAGGAAGATGTTATCATATTTATGATTACTCTCGCTTTGTGGAGACAAAGAATTGCTAAATTACAACGATACGCGAAAATGTTATTATTCGTGCTGAAGTTAAATGAGCAGTCATTTATTACATGAATTTTTATACATTTTACAGCGTACTTTCATTTATTTCTTCTTTATTATACCTAAAAGATGTGAAATAAAAGCCTAAAACACTGAAAACGAGCATTAATTCATGTTGTTAAGTAAACTTTAATATACCGCTTGGTTAAACCAATAATTTTTAAGACTATAAAGAGGCATAGAAGGCTCCGACTGCTAAATAATATTTTAATGAAACAATATAAAATTTAGATTATTATGATTACCAGGTCTGTTATTGCAAGGAAACACTAAACTGACTCCGGGATGTCTATTTATTAAACCTATATTAGAAGACCATTAAACATAACATTAATATAATAACTAAGAATGTTTATTTTTGCCAGAAATCACGAAAAGTCACTACAATGCCTCAATGGGCGAATATGAATGATCCCAACGATTGCTAAATATTTATTAGGTGATAAAAAAAATTTGATTGTTAAAAGGACAAACAAAATGATTATTCTTTAGAAACCTTAATGTTGTTTAAACCCATTGTAGTAAATTCGTAGTCGTAAAGTCTTTGTTCACGACATAAAATACATAATTCAAAAATTGTATTTCAGTAAACACAAAATTTGTTTAAGACTTTATACGCACGCAAAATTTTATATGCTGTTCCATTGTATAACCAACAACATAAAGTATGTTATGTAACATATTTTATATCTGATAAATACCAGCACAGTGAAGCTATAAAAATGTAAGTACAAATAGTTTGTAGTTTTATAAGTATCTTTTATAGCATAATTTTGAAGAATTAGCGAAGTGCCTGGAGCGATAAGTCTGAGTACATTTAGCGTGAATATAATATTGCCAATGTATAGTTGTAGATCTGCTGGAATATTTTTTTAGAAGTAAGTACTATCTTCGTCCACTTGATCCTTGGTATACGTCCTTTTTGATACTGTAATATATGTACATAATCGAATTAAAATAAATTAAATTAGAACACAAGTATCAATACCTGCCACGATAAAATGTGAATTTTACTACACACATTCCAATTGAATCGATCGATTTGTATTCAATTAAAGTGTTGTATATGTATTCAATATATTAGTTAATGAGAAGAATACTCATCCTTATATCCAAGTCACGTGCCCCGCAGCTGATTCGTTGAAATCATTCCATATGTCAAAGGTTAAAGAATAAAACTTTGATAAACCACATTCCTTGAACTTACTCGAGTGTTACAAGCATAAAATATTAAATTTCCGTTACATATGAATTTTCAGTATATATGAATATAAGCAGCGTATCGGTTTGAGGCGTGGAAAGTACTTGACATAATACGAGGAGCTCTCTTATACATCCTCTGCTATGAATATGTTCGTGAGTCTATACAAAGCAAAGTACAGAGTTTTACACAACATTGGAAAATCAACTTTACTCCTAACGTTTTAGGGTTTGAAAGGGAGTTTGTAGCGTGAAAATGCTGTCATTGGCAGGGCAAAGTTTATTGGTTTCATATCGGGTTTCAATAAACACTGTTTTATCTTAGTTATTAAGTTTTCATTCTTGGTTGTTCCTAATAGCATCATTGGTTATATAACCTTTATCGATAAGGGAAAATCTGCATATTTTTTCTCACATTTTTATTTTATTCCTTTCACAAATGTTACCATCCCAAAGAAATTAGTACCACGAACGAAGGTATGTCTTCATCTTGTGTTCGTTGTAGAATTTAAGAGCCAATTAATAAGCGACTGCCCAGTTTCCTTCTTCATCGTAACGCAACGTATCGGTGATGTGCACAGTATCACGGACGTCCAATGACAACGGTGGCCACGTTGCTCACCTGCTCTTTTACTGACCGTTGTTCCTTGTACAAATAGGCAAAGATAAAACAGTTAACTAACTTTTTCTCCTTTGTTTATAAATCGATTTTCTTTCTTCTTTATATTTTATAGCTTTGTTGTATTGACAAGTTTTACACTAAAACTAATCAACAGGAAAGTATTTGGAACTTGTACATTATTTAGTGTTTTTTGGTCGAATTTCTAACACTAGTATAAATTATTCATGATTCAAACCTTATAGCATTATGTGTACATAGACAAAGTTTTATCATACCGATATTACGCTTATAAATATGCTTATAATGTCACACGTAATTCAAAAACATATTTTTTACTTAAACTTACCCTTTTACATTAAAGAACCGCCCGCGATTATGAAAGTTCATAATACGGGACAGATGAAAGTAGATAAACAAAAGTAAAAGAGGTTACCTCAAACATTGCAAGTCTTATTCACAAGTATTTCCAAGTTTGTATTAATATTTGCTAAAGGGCATCGCCAACGCTCCTGGTTCCAAATGACTCCGGAATTGCCAAGATGTTCCTTTACGCCAACGGTTATGTAAGTTTCTGTTATATTTGGAATATAGAACTTACCGTAGTTAAGGTTAGCAGATTTATTTTTAACATTCTAGTCCCGCTTGTTAAATACATAGCGCTTAAGATACAAGACTGTAGACAACGATTTGATATTTATTATTATTCTTTCTTTGTTATCGAATATAAGTGGTTATTTAGAAGTTCGAAAAGTTTTCGAATAAAGTCGTATTATTTTATACTTAATTCATTTTCTGAACAATGAAAACGATTGTAACTATTATGTTTATATTTTTATGTATTATATTTTTCATTATATTTGGCATATTTTTGATGAGTTGTCTTATCCATAACCGCAAGATAATCTAAATTTATAAAAAAAGTTAAGAATAAATTACGGCTATTTGTTATTTTAATGTTAATTTAACCTTGTCCAGTCACAAATTGGATTATAGGTTAATTCCAAGTCGGTGATAGTTCATCACCGCTGTGCTAATGTAAAGTAATTAAACTAAAAACAGTATAAATTAATTACACCCTACTCCCCACCTCAATTTAATGAGACATAACATCGTGCGTATTTATTGTTTATGCCTTTACCTGACTTTCATTTAACAGTAACAGTAAGTCTTGCGTAACATTAATTTTAAAGTGTTGTGCATTTTGTTTGTACTTGTCTTAATTTTATTACCTCCCTTTATTTGTTTTTTTTTTGGTAATTGGTTATTCAGGATAGAAAACAAGTGAGTTTATTGTTTGTAAAAAGTGATAATTCGTAAAAAATATACATAGATAAGCACCGAACTTGTGATAGATATATCTGACCTTCCAATAGCCCGATGCCACCCACGTACGGGACTAACTCAACTAATAATTTGACCAAAAAATATATTTCACGTAAATAACATTCAATAGGAAATATACGTAACTGGTATGAAATCCAAAACAACACAGATATAACGAAAAAAAACTTACTAATATTATATAGAAAGTTTGCTCCCATTACAATTTGACTCTCGAAACAAAACTTTGAATGTTGTTACAGACAGTGAATTTTCTCAAACGAAGCAGAGGTTTAGAAAGTAAATGTGAAGAGGCCTTAACATATTTTCTGAAAATTTTATAAGTAACTGTGCTATAAAAATATAAAGTTAAATTAAAACAAACGTTACTAATACTAAACATATAAACAATTAGGTGTCATTCCACGCACAATGAACATACTCTAGTCGGTAAAATAATATCGATTTATCGACCACAAAGTCATGTTTGCATTTAAAAACAAAAATGTGCTTACTCTTGCTTTTTAATGATTTGAGTAATTGCTATATCGTTGAGTAAATTCATTTCTACAAACACTTTTATCCTCGGAAATAGTAAATGGTTTCGTCCAAAAGACGGTGCTACTATGTATACAGAAGCCTTGTCACTACGACCCTGCTTGCCGATGGTACTGGTCCAATTCCCGGGGCAAATGGGTTCTCATTACGTGCGTGTTAATTACAATATAGAGATTCCTAGTGCCAGAATGCGACTGTGTATTGAAAAGCGTTTGTATGCGTTGTAATTGTTACCTAATGATATTCACATCAATTGCATTCATAGCGATCTATCGTCGTTCGATTTTTACACTATACTATCCAATTACTACAAGTATTACTTTATTATCACTACCGTTAGTGACGCAGTGTTACGAAAAATATAATTATTTTCTAAAAAGTTTATTACATTATTAAGGCAACTTATGCAAGGTGGATAAGCGTTAAAAGTTCTTTACAAAGTTTAATCTATAGTAGACCCGGGTAAAGTTTTCAAGTGCTATAACTTAACAAAGGGCATTAACTTTGCAGTTTTCATTCACGATATTTTAGGATAATGGTATAAGTTGTTTTAGTAATAAATAAATAATATTCCTTTTTAACACCTCAATTATGTAACATTATTTAAGTTTTCCAACAGTGCTTTCAAGTTTTTTCACCATAACTCAAAATAAAATTGTAAAAATAATTCAATACCAAACTGGTACTATTACTTGCAAAATGCATAAATTTCCAAAAAGGAATAACCCTTTCATTAAGTATAAAGCAAACCAACATGAAATTCACTGTACAATAAAAATATTTTTATGCAGAATCTTACAATTTAACATACATTTTACCATTTTAATATTATACCTCAAGGCAGTATTTTAAACATCATATAAAAACTCTGTTAATCAGATCCTGAAGGTTTTTCATGAATCTAATAGACATAAATAAAAATACGTTCTTCTTCGAAAGATACGTTGGTGGACGAGTGACAATTGATATTTCATTAAATTCTTTGAGATAAGATCATAAGTCGGGAATCGAACCCGGGACTCCTCGCTTGGCACGGAGGGTCACTACCAATTGAGCTACGGGGTCGTCATCATATCAATAAACACAAAAAACTTCTCATATTACAGTGAGTGACATAGCAAGGAACGGAATGTCAATAGCAAGTAGTGAGTCATCTCATCCATACGGAATTTAATATTTTCTCCGAGACTAAAACATAATGTGCCTTTAGTGTTAAAATGTCCACGGGTGGTGACCACTTACCATCGGGTAGCTCGTGTACAGGTAATTTACATATAAAAATGTTGTCTACAGTCTTTATAATTTTGTAATCAATAATTACATTTTGTAATTAGTCGTCCGTTAAACATTTCGTTTTAAGGCGTGTTATTTAACGTAATTAAAGTAAATCTTACGCCTCAGTTAATTGGGTTAATTAGCTTTTCTAGATAGAAAAGATTATTCAACGGAATTTAATTTCTGATCTTGCTTGTCTTTGTTTTTACGGGAACTAACTAGATACTTGATACGAGAGAATCGAATTATAAGCTTTAGTTCCACAAACAAGGCTGAACTGATTGAATACAAAGAGTGAAACTAGGTAGTTATAAGATGTCAATTTTTTTCTTGATATTGAACATTTTCAAGTATAGTTCACTTGATACAGGTATGTTATGATATGTATCGTAATTATGAAAAGGGATAAAAGCAATAGTTTATTTACAATTACGTTGGGATATTTCTTACAAAAGTATAGTACAACACGAAACTTGGTTTCATTGCACCAAATATAAAACATGTTATGGTTATATTAATTTCATTAAATAAAATCTTATTTAATTAACCCATAAATTTATTTCTCTTTAAGAAATAAAAAGTTTAAGTTATCTCCTCCAAAATGATCACCGCATTGGCACACGTGTTCAAGCTGATGGAGTAGAAAAGATTAGACATTAACATCAACGGTGAGCACATCTTCACCTTGCTGACGACATAGTGATCCTGGCAAAAACGTTGCAAGATGTCATTACCATGCTAGGAGACCTAATTAGCACTTAGCATTAGGTTGGTCTTAAAATGAACATGGATGAGACAAAAGTCATGTCTAATGTCTATTTGAATACCGGCGTGCTAAAGAGAGAGCTACGTTACAGAGGCAAGATTGAAGACGTCACGATGAAATTTGTAGACGAACAAATGATACCGATATAAGTGATAATGGGCAGGGCACATTGAGTAAATAGTCCCCAGGTAGCATCCATGTCTTGATAAAAGACACACAGGACGGACCGTCCAGACCTGAAGACAGCAGTGCGATGCCGTTGGATTAAAAAGGCTCAGGGCCCTTCGGAATGGCATAAATTAGGAGAGGCCTATATCTAGCAATGGACTATAACAGGCTGATAAGTTAATAATAAAAGGCCAATACGTAAAAGGCCAAATAATTCAATACCTTTTTGTTCTTTCTTTGCCATCTTTTTTTTTTTATTTAATAGCTATCAATGAGTTTTAATGTTAACAAAAAAAAATATTAAATTAAATAAGAATGTTTCATTGTTAAGTTGAAAAAATTCGCGGAGTAAATTTTTAGTGGATGATCTATAATTGATTTAATCCTCCTGTAGTGAAATTAAATCCAAGAGGGAGTTCATTTAGATTATTTTCGACACCAACAATAAGTAGGCGCTTATGTTCATTGAAATTGCTACCTAAATTAAATTATGATTATCGTTCGTATTTTTAAAATTAATCTAAAATTATTGCATCTATACAAGCTAGAATTCAAAAACGTTGAATGCAATAATTATTAATATAAGTATACTCTTTAACAATAGAACCTCAACAACGTTCAAAACTATAGAAATAATAAATTATGGTCGAATTTCTATCAGTGGGCGATTACAAGTAATAAATAAATATGAAAATACAGGTTATTTTATGACTATATTAATTTCTATAGTTTATATTTCCCCTATTTTATAAAGTTCTGAAAAACCGGGCACTTTTCATCGATACAGAGACTTTCAAGACTACGCATTTAAAGCTTTGATATTACTCCCATTATTTTACGAACATAACTTCCACGACCTTTTGTTATATGAAGTTCAAAGGTCACTATCTGTCTGACTTATAATTAAATATTGTACAACGTGTAAGAAGACAAATTTAAGTGACATAAAAGCAATTTTATTTTATTTACAAGCTTTTAAAAGGTTCTATTATTAAATTAGAATCTTTAATTAATTTTCAGATATGAGTTATTGTTACCACAAAAAACATGTTATTTAAGAAAAAGGTCGCAAACATTAATAAGGCTTAAGTGGACGTTAAATTTTACAATGGCTTACAAAGTTACGACACAATAACACTCCGTAGTACATTAAATAATGTTTAATGGTTTTTATTTAATGGAATTCGTCACTTTATTAATAAGGATGATTAATATAACATAGGATTTGATTAATATATATATAATTTATAGCCGTTGAGAAAGAAAGGTGTCCGAATACCGGTCAAGTTTTGGCAAAAGATACATAGGACTCCGCTCGACCAGATTGATTGAAGTTTTGTAATGGACCACGGATATCCACAGCGCAGGACTAGCCAGAGAAGCGAAATTTAGAAACGACTTAAATCCAATAGTAGGCTTCCTAACAATGTTGCAAAAAAAGAAAAATGTATTTTAGGGTTTCATAGACAAAAGTACACTGCTGTTATACACACAATGACATAGTCATTTTACTATGACACTATTGATTACATAAATACATAGATAAAACTTGAAAAATAGATGTAATTAATAAACTATTACAAAAAGAAATTGTGATTAACTATACATAAATAATATTATATTAATGGAACTCCATATATGACTGAGGAAAATAAAAAATCGAATGCATTATCTAATTATGTGAGGTATTTATTGAAAGCTCGTCAAAAGTAACAGTGGTTTTCAATTGACTTTTGTATTTAGGCCAATAAGTAAAATGATGAAAAGTGTTCAACCCTCTAACTTCTTAATTATATTAAAGAAAATAAGGAAAATAATAGCAATAGAACTTAGATAAACTTGAAACTAAATTTGGTTGGAACAATTTAATATTAAACATACATGGAAAATTTTCAGGGAAAATTACTACCAACTCTGAGCAACTGGAGCAAATTCCATTTTTTATCTTGACTATGGAACCCTATACTGTGCGTGGACGATGCCCACTTTTCTTCTTTTCTATTCAATAATTTAATGTTTGACGAATCCATCATTCATTCTTTCATTCATCTCTCCTTTTCTTTTGAGTATCTATTATAAATTCCAAAATTAAATTGTATTTATTAAGCATAAATATGCCCAATTATTAATGCTGATTCACTATAAATTAACTGTGAAAAATATTCACATTGAGTCCATTAGGAGACCATAGAGTAATACGTCAAAAAGGTCGTAAAATTTTGTTGACATAAATTTTACGCGACAAAGCTATCCGTCACGCCGTAATTTGCTCGCGTTTTAAACTTGCGACGGAAAAGTAGCCAGATATCTAAAACAACAATGACACGTTTTTACGAAGCAAACAACACAATGGGATTAGCACTGCGGTACTGAATCGCGGTCAACAAGGCTTAAACTACAGAATGAATTGAAAATAGAATGAATGTAATACGCATATGTGGCTAGCCCATTGTTCTTTTGTGTAATAAAAGCCAGCATTATTTTAATTACAGCAATTTATGCAATATATGTACTTCTCATCGCTTTAAAAATTTGAAGCATTAAGATGTGTTCAGGAATATTTGATTGATAATACTAGGCGTTGCAAGGACTTCGGCTTGAACAGTGGTCTAATTACGAGTGATAAGAGAAATGTTACATGAACACAAATTAAGTTATGACCGGCGAATGTCATCATGACTGTACCTTATTTGTAAGTGTGTTTATAAATGATATGTAGCCTATGTCATTTCGGACTAATGTATGTTCCAAGTGGTAAAAAAAAATTCAAATAGATGCCGTAGTTTCGGGGATTACCCTCCGCATACACAAAAACCCAAAATTCGCGCTTTCTGTTTAAAATATCGCCGTTTTTTGGCCGTATTGGGGCGAAATGATTAAATAATTTTGAATTTATTATTCATACAATTGTGTCAGAATAT
>DWPT01008636.1:0-10093 GCA_018251895.1 Agathymus mariae mariae
TTATAGATGAATGTTTATGTAAGTGTACAAGCCGTGAATAAATGTATTTCTTTCTTTCTTTCTTTCTTTCTTTCTAACCAAGATTCCTTACCTGACCACTGCCGGAGTGAAGTCACAAGCTTTATACATATAAATCCTTAATTATTTTTTCATTACGTGGAAACTATTAAAGCCCTTGTCGTTCTAAGATAAATCAACAGTTCCAGTGCTAAGTACACAGTTATATATACGAAACAATGCACATTTGAAATGAATAATTAATAACTTTTCAATGACACGTGGAAATAGATATTCCCATAAAGATCTATCGTTAATTTGCACGTGGTTTGAGACGAACGAATTCACATCGCTCGTAATTGTATGGTTACGAAACATACTAAGGTCTACATTTTACAATGGAATTAGTATCGCACGAAAACTTCTTGAGCGATTTCCTTTGTTTGGACGGTAATATCTCATCCACTTCGTCGTATAAATGTGTTAAAAACATTGCCTTCTTCTAACTGAATGCCTCATAATATCTTCTAAGCTGCATACCGCCCAGCTGAAGGATTAAAGCGCCAATAATTCGAACCGTGTTCTGTATCACAAAGACTAGTCTTTAGGCTTCATCGATAATTAATCATAACTAATTAGGTTGATAATTAAATTTATCGCTTTTTGTTAAATGACAATATTTAATGAATTGGTATTATTTCCATACTAGGCTTTCGTCGCGTTTGCGTCCGAGTTAAAACAATTATTCTGTCCGTCATTGCTTGTTATCTGTATTGTATCAGAATGCTAATAATGCAGGAATATGCTGTAATTTATAACAGTTTCTAGGTCGAATCATACACTTTAAGCAATGGAAACCGCATCTAAAATAGTTCAGTCGTTACTTCGAGATATATTTGTGCGCGTACTAGAAATTATTTATCTCGATTAAATAAGGGAAGAAGATTATTATTATTAATTAAGGAAGATTATTATTATCATTATTATTAATTCACGAAAAATTATTTCACACACACAAAAATTTCCTTATTTGTAAATAAAACAACACGAACAGCGAAAAGAGAGTCGGATTATAAATCTGTCTCAACCGAGAATTGAACCCAGAAACGCTCATTTATTTTTTGCCTCTAACGGTAACCCATTCGTCTACTTTAACTCACTCAATCACTTACGACTGACCGAATTCATTGAATTATGAGGATGTCAGACAGACAACCTCGTTACAACTTTATAATAGTATGGATAGATTTGCAATAAATTACCATCAATCACAATTCAATGGTTTTTCTGACAAATAAAAATGAAGCTAATCTATTTATTCACGCGTACAAAGGTAGACGAGGCAAGAAACAAGAAACAACTACTGCTCTATAGTAAAAATTAATAAAAAACGTAGAAAAACCTCTACAAAAACGTATTTCTGTACAGAACATCACCTCTCATACAACTGATTGTAAAGTCGTGAGCAATTGTCGGCCCGTGTGTTTTTACTTTTGACTTCCAATTATCTTGATGACCGCATAAACTAAGGACTCCGGATTTAATAATATCTTGGATTGATGAAGCGTGACAACGCTTAACGGCTTGCCTTGTGTTGCGTCAGTTGTATTTATAAAATCAATTTTATACCCACTGTAGATGTTAGCTCGATGAAAATGTATGCAGAATGCAACAAATCCATGCCCAAGTAACCAAAACGTGATTCTGACGTATTAGTTTTGACTATTGACGCTATATCGATACGATTTGGATAGCAATTCTGTTGTTTTGAACCTCCACGAGTACCTATTGACTGACGTATTAAGAAAAAAAATTAGAAAGAAGAAAAAAAATTCTATCCAATTCAGATCCAAATAAATATGTTTTATTTGTATTTTAAAATCAATGTCAGTTTAACCAGTCAATGTCAGTTACCGCCATGTTTAATTAGATGGTAAAGAGTCCGGCGACCAACAGAAGCAATCGTTTGCCATAGCGTCGTCTATGGTTTACTATGAGATAACAAGTTGATTTGGACTGGAGAGTGTGTAAAGTCCTTCATACAGTGTTATTATTTTATAAAACAGTTACTGACAATAAAAAATATCGTACCTAAATCGACCTGAAATCAGCGCTCAAACTACGCAACGAGTCAATTAAAAAATACAATAATTCAATGACTTAATAAGATTAATAAAAAAATAACAATTGAACATAATAACAACTTTACTTCATAGTTTTTGTAACCATAAAAGATGATCCGTGACGCAGTTAACCTTAAACGAAGTCTAGTAAAAACTTAACGCATGACTAATTTAAAGATTATTATACGGAAGTGTTATATCATAATAATAGTGATGTCATTAAGGCGTTCAGGGATAAGCTTTTTTTGGGGCCTTATGTACTTGTTTCAAATACCATTATCACAATAAATAACTGTCTCATTGCCCGGCACGAGTCGCGTTTCATAATGAAATGATAATAATGTTTTCAAGTAGCAACAGGCGCAATGGAGATAAAAAAATACATATCTATTCATGTTTGAACATCGACTAAGCGGGTCCGACGAATTTTTCTACATTCTCAAAACGCATTGACATTTTTTTACTACCAGAAACAATTATGAATCTATACCACCCAGGGGCCTATTTAAACACACACAAAATTTCATCAAAATCGGTCCAGCCGTTTAGGCGGAGTTCATTGACAAATACACGTGTAAAAAAAAACACAGATATGTATATAAAATATGTACATGATTTGTGTTAACTTTAATATGCATAAGATACTCAACTAATATGTATTTTATTCCAGTGGCCATCAACTTATGATCCTGGTGTAAATACCGTCTACAAATTCTAGCATTACCGTAAAATTATGAACAAAAGCGATTAATGTATGGACTCCGCTTCTATCGCGACCGACAGCTCATGCTTGATTCTTTGCGTATTCGGAATGTCACTGGACAGCGTTTGCAATTTACCATCAGATGGCGCGTTAGCCCATTTGTCGACTATTCATTTAAAAAAGGAACAAACCCTGGAGTTATTGTAAAATATATTTCAATATGAATTCTATTCGTATAAAATTTAAGATCAATTAATAATATAATAACGCCATCTATCGAATCTATATATGAAACATAGTAGTACCAAATTAATATGTTACAGTATATTGAAACTTTTAAACGACACGTTTTAAAGCACCACTAATAGGTAAAGGATACTATAATATAGATTAATATATTAATGACAACGACTCCTGGAAATAATAGTGTCGAAACCACCTCCGCGCAGGTTTAATTAAACTCACTTTGCAATTGTCATGTATTGTTTTAAAAGATGTGCTGAGGAGTTGCTTTCACCGTTCTGCTCCTCAATGTTAAACCATCTTTTCAAAAAGGTAGTAGAGGCAAAAAATTACGTGCATGAGTGTATAAAAAGTTCTCCGTAGAATCTATCGTGGGAACTAACCTTGCATTTATAGTGAATCTCGCGTGAATAAGATTCCGTATAAAACTAATTAATGATCAGTCGAACCGACAGTCGTGACATCCGAATCGTGCTAGGTGGTGCGTGGTTTCCGGATAGCCGTACGCCATATGCCGTATGCCGCGCTTGCACCCATCGGTGGTATGTCGCTGTAAGATATAATTGAATCCATCCAATATCGTTGAAGCGGGTTAAGACTCCTTGCTTTTATTGGCTTTGACAATTATTTGAATACAACGCCATCTATTGGGTGCTAGCATAACTATGAACGATTGTCCCAACAAAACAAATACATCCTTGCGTTCCACTTGATGTTCAGAACACCAAAAACGCACCAAAAAGCGTTCCACTTGACGATCGCGGTCGTTGTGGTCTAAGTGAAAACGACATTAATGACGTCATTATTTTCGCTCACGCCGAGCCCTCGTCGCCCCATGTCTCGAATTAGGTCGATGTGAGCGTTGAGAAATTTAGCGCGATTTAAAGTTTAAAAATGGCGACTAAAAATTGCCTGATTGGGACAATTATATTTTTAATTCACACGTTGTAATATATAAAAGAAAATAGTATTTTCTTTTAGTATAAAACAAGTTAATCAATATTTTTTAAACTTGATGGGTTAATGTTTACAAATTACAACCTAACCTCTTAAGTTTTCGATGTAATTTCTAATCCGCCATTTGCAATTTTAACGCAACGCATAAAACACCTTACAACCCGTTCCACTTGGGTTTACGCTACGAACGTCCACAAGCTAGAGGAACGGGAAAAATGATGTAGGTGATCGTGGTCGTTTTGATCGCTTGATGGAACGCGCCCTATGGGTACTGAAATCGGTGGTTCAGAATTTATACATTTATTAATGTAACTGGCGCTCAAAACATAACCATCTATAGATATCGCTATAACATAACTATCATCTGTGACAGGACGTTGCTGACCTTCACCATATTTTCAGTAGTTCTCGGTAAGCTTAAATTTGTCATTGTGGGCGTAGAACGTATCATTTATTGAAACATCGACAAATTCCACTCACAATCACATATTATACTTCCAATGAACGATCTCATTACCTACTCAGTTATCATCGGATAGTTTTAAAAGGTATTTAAATGTATATTTAGTTTCTACTCAAATTCTCCGCAAACCTACAACATCTTGCCGACATCATTTATTTTTTAATTTCACATATTCGCACATTTGCACAAAGGTCTCTAGACGACGCCTACACACAGATAAGATTAAAATGATTTTTATTTTTAAAAATAACTAAAAGCTAAACCGTAACCCCGTTTTATAATCTCCGTACTACAAAAAAACTCCATCTGTCTGTCTATCCTCCAATAGATTCTATGCTATTAAAGAACCTTACATTACGCCGTGAAGCCTACCATTAATCTTCAGTTAAGCTTTTCGACTAGTTGCTGTTGGATACTTTTATTTCTGTACGGCAAAAATAACGCATAACTATGCAAATTAGTTATTACCGTTGCAATTCGAACGACTCTAGATCCAACTAGAAACATTCATGCATACTGATCTATAATAACTAGGAATTTAAAATATAATACATGCAGAAGAAACTCTTTAACATTATTTATTTGCTTGCAGTAAAACTAAGATATTTTTAAACTGGCAATCCTTCAAAAACTAAGTTATATCCCGATTCCTGGATTAAAGTTTTCTTATTATGTATCTTATACTATTAAAACGAGGTTATTTGTCATCATACTTTAACCACACATTAAACATATCTTGTTTCTTTTTGTTGAATGTGTATCTTAGTATTTTATATGGAAAATTAATATTCACACAAATATTTTTGAATATCGCCTTCGTCGATATCTGCTTTACCCTAAGGTTCGTAGAAAATGCACTAATTGCAGGTGTATCACAGAATAAATAAGTATTTGATCATATGACTTGGTGAAAACCGTTTAAAAGTTATTAAAAATAAATAAATAGCGTTATTTTCGTTTATTAGTGTTTTATCGTTCGTAAATGTATCCATGAGCAACACGGTGCTTACACTCCTGTGGTTGCGTATTTGCTGAGTGTTTCTATAGAACGCCAAGTGCACGTCAGATCAGGCACAACGAAAGGAAAAACAGGAATTCATACTCGGCGTGAGTGAAGTAATTTATTTTGTGGTCAGAAAAAATTACGTACATCACAAAAAAGCGTACAACGAATATATTCAATTTGAAGTGTAACGGGTTCTCCCGATTTTTCTATTTTGTGCCGCCACTTCGATCCAATTATATGGAAAGATTGTCTTACAGGTTCCTATAGGTATATATGCATGCACATATATGTGTGTGTGGGTGTGTGACAATAATCCAACATATATCTATCATCAGTCGTGTCACTTACCAACTTCTCGTGTTGTAAATGAATATTTAAAGGTCTTGTGATACAACAATATAGATAAACGTCATTTAATCGTCACCCATGGCTTCTACATCACGTTACATCGCCTGCGTTATCGCGTTGACTCATGTCGAACGTTTCAAACGACACGTTACACGCGACATGTCTGAGTATCCAAGGTCACTGTCTCCACGACCGATGGTGACCAGTAGAACCGTTTATTAACCTACTGCCATTCAGTACCGGTTACAAACAATGCTGTCTAATACGATTGGTAAGTTTAACATACACGCCAAGCTATGTTATAGGTATGCTACAACTTTTAGGTGGGGGTTTTCTCACCTTCGAGCAATATCATCGTTTTTACCAACTGGGGACTTTCCAATGTTTAATTGCCTTTTGTCACTCTTTTATTTAATTAACTGTTTAGTTAATATTTTGTGTTAGATGAATAAAATAAATTAAACCCAAATACTCTGAATATTACTTGTACTGATTATTTTCCCTCGAATGGCATAGATGGCAGCACTGACGGAAGGACATGAAAGCAAATTGTTTGGAGATTTATCGATTCGTTCTGCTAGCGTGCCGCTGAGCTTCAATTGAGAAACATCTAAAACAATTGATAGTTATAGTTATCATTTGACATTAGGAGCCGGTATTCGATAACAAACACAATGTAATATATATCCAGTTTAGTGCGATTTAATCTAGGCACTGATCAGTTGCTTGGTCTTTGCACGCGTTAGTTGGATCAATGTCCGCCGGCAATCTTGTCGTTTATGTTCTTCGTAATTTGGTATGCAAAAGTATATATTGTACGCGCTCGCAACGGACGTCTCGTGTGTCATCAGTCATCGCGACGCTATCGCTACAATGCAGGCCTATGGATCATATCGTATTGAGCTAATTTCACCAAACGCTTGAGGGTTAAATATGTCTTTAGATGTTTAAAAAATGAATTCTCTTACAACCGCCATTAATCACGTTTAAACGATATCATCGAACTGCACCCCGCTGTGTAACTGTTGTGAGTTGTTAAATGGAGTTTCTATTTATTATTGATATGTGCACATATTATAAACGAACTTCATTCTTAAATAAATAAATATCATTATGATTTCAACGATAATTATCAATGTACGATATATGTATTAGGTACATCGCCTATCGTAGAAGTTTTCCGTGTTTTCTTTCAAATTAAGTAACCACAAGTGTGGTGTAGTCGAGTGACCGCTATTGGTAAAACTTAAATTAAACATTTATATTACGCCTGCTAAAATCGTCATTCAAGCGCATGCTGAAATCATAAAGCATGAAATCATTTATTACTAACGATAAAATATATACATATTAGATACAAAATAAAGATAAAGGTATACGCGGTTCTCTCCCAAACGAACTGTACTAATAATTGTGCTCCCTTGAAGTATATTTAGGAGAGCATTTCAAAAAGTCCCGTTCAACCTCCGAGCGCAACAGCAATCTTAAATAAGCAAAATATAATTGTCGCTATTATCACAAGATTCCTACGAAATACAGTAAGAGACATCTTTAATTAACCGGCTAGCGGCACGCCATTCCAGTTCGTATTGCCGAGGAATCCCACATAGAATCCCGTGCGCGTTCGCCAGCTGGCTTGTTAATGTATGCTCGATGTAGACGGACGAGCCTTCATAATAACTGTATCGTGTAATTAAATTGAATGTAACACGTTAAAACATTCCTCTTGCTTCGTTCGCGATAAAAACTAGAGTCGTCCCTTGCTGCAGGCAGGGGTTTTCAAACCACCGTGAAATAATTGCGGCCTGTGAAAAAATACATAGATCAGAATATCTAATTCGACAATAGTATTAGCAGCAATATAACACATTCATGCACTAGGATTTGCGGATGGTATGGACAGACAAGATACACGCTCAAGTTCTTTTTTAAGTCTTCGTAAGATACCCGGCCTCGCAAGGAAGTACTAGGTACCCTCTCGTGCGACCATCCGACGTATATTGGAATGCTGTGGAATATCATATGAATCACCAGTGCATCCTCTGCGTATTATCTATCTTCCCGGAGTATGCGACGCCATGCTCCACTCTCGGGGTAAAACGCTGAACCTGGAAATAAACAATTATCGAATACATACTATGTTTGCCTGCAACTGAATCTGATATCTTACAAGGTGGCTTGTAACTCTTCTGGCCAACTACTTGGTATTGCTAATGTCCGTGGGCGACGGTGAACACTTACCATTAGGTGCATAGTGTTCGCTACACAGCCTCCTGGTCTCCATATTAAACATCTGCACCGTTCAGTGGAACACTCATGGGTTAACGGTTCTTGGAGAGTCACAACGCCTATCAAATCCAGATATGTGATCCCCGTTCACTCAATACAGGATCTCTGTTATATGAGAGTGCCATATGGAGATGAAGATACAATGCTGTAATTGGGATAAACGTTATCCTTTAAATATGGAACCGTACCCTAAACGAGACCGATTCACAGTTGACCGGTTTATATAAACATAATTACTCCGTGGTACTTTTGACCCGGTATCGCGCTAGACGGGTTAAGTATTTCCATGAAGCTATTAGAATGACTACCAGTTATGTTTTACTTACGTCGAATATAATTGCTGCAGAAGTCGGCCATGGAGCCACGTGGCTGTATGTGAACCACGTTTACTTTCAATCAATGTTTAGAGTTAACAGTCTATGGTTTATGCCGTATTGGGACGGCCTACAACACTCCCCCCAATCCCACGCTGGCAGAACAAGGTGTCGTAAGAGGCGACAGAAGCCAGCCTGCTTGGTGGTAGGGATTCGCGTAATGATTATATTATCGATATTATTATTAAGTCATTAATATTATTACTGGTATTATTACATCTCCGTGAAGCCAATAAAATGTATGAATTCCGCGATGACATTAGTTTCAAATCATGGTTCAAAGTAAATTTGTTTGAAGTTTTTAGCAAGTAATAAAACATAGCCGAGTTATCGGTAATATTTTTAAAAGTACAGTCAGCAATTTTGTTGTATCAATTAAAGGTGTCAAACTAGTAGATTTTCATTTGACGACCCCGTTGCCCAGGCGGTAGTGACTCTGCCTGCCGAGCGAGGGGTCTTGGATTCGGTTCTCGACCGGGGCTGACATTTATCTGAGAGATTAACATTTGTTTTCCCGTCATAGGTGTTTGCGATGTCATATTGGGGTATGTTCGTGCCACACGCAGCACAGGGAATCCTAGAAGTGCGGGGGTGTGAGTGGGTAAACGTTTATTATTTTATTATTATTATTTCCAACATTTTTTCCTGTAAATTTCGAAGTCTTCGCAAAAAAATTAAAGGTGTATCTTGAATAAAAATCATCGTAGAAGAATCAAACCCTAACCATCCGATGCAGTAAATTTTTGTGATTCAAATTACGTATATGATTCGTTTATGCATTTTTTCGAGATACGGCAACATCGCTTTCTGGCGTAGTTATGTCTTAGTTACAAACTCGAGGTATATAATTATACATTAATATGTATGCAAAGCGACGGCTGTCAAAGATGTTTTCAACAACCGGAAGTGGTACATCGCACCTGTTGAGTAACCTCCAGTGGCCGAGGACGTACCACCGGTGTGGTGTTCCAAACGGGCTTATGTCACACTTAAATGTGGATATGTTTGTGTGAAGCGGTACCAAACTCAGATTAACTTGAGCTGTAACTTTTTGATTTAAGTAGATTTACAAACATTTAAAATGTCAAACTACACAATACTTTTAGCAGCGCCGTAAGTAATTTTAGAAGTAGCGACATGCCAAAGGTAAAAATTTACTACTCTCCGATACAGTGATTTTATATATATACATTTTACATACAATTCGTCTTTGTCTATATAAAATTTATAAGGCATTTTCCATATACGTTGAAACAGTACATCGGTAAAGTATGCACGGAAATACAGACTGATACATTTCGTTTAGTTTTAATAAGATCCGAATTTAAAAATAGAACGCATCCGTGTTATATGTTTATAAAAAGCAAATTTATTTGAAAATAGAACACAGTAAGCCATTACTCAATTTAAAAAAAAGAACAGCATTCTACTCTGACACTTCCGGTGCTTTTTCTTTAAAACGCTGAAGCCTAACCGATTACATTAGCGCGCTATGATCTAATGACATTTTACATTTAGTTTAACCTAACAATTAAGTTTGAAACAGTTACAGTCAGCCTCAGAAACTGAGCCTCAATTCCTACAAAAGTG